>JANZYN010000105.1:4476-20422 GCA_025583755.1 Cordyceps tenuipes
CCCAACCCCCCCCTGGCAAACCCCCCCCCCCCCCCGCCCCGCAGCCCCCCCCCCCCCCCCCCCCCCCCCCGCCAAAGGAGGGCCTCTGACTCGAGCCGTGGGCAAGGGACCCGGGACGTGCGCGGGCGCCGGGCAATTAAACAGAAGAAATAAACCAAGTGGAAGCAACCGATGATGAGAAATGGCAAAGCCTTGGTTCCTGAAAGCCCGTGCGGTGAGTGGATGATGCCGAAGTGAAATGGGCAATGCGGTGCAGTGCAGACCGGGGCCCGAGTCAACCACTGCGGCCCGGTTCGGGCAGGGCACAGCGGCCAGCGGCCAGTGGTCAGTGGTCAGTGGCCAGCGGCTCTGTACCTGGAATCGACCAGGTTCGTCGTATGTGCCGACAAGCCTGTCAGCCAGGCAGGCAAAAGCAGACGAGACGGTCATGCCGGGTATGGCCGCCCTGGATTCATACACAATCTAATCCGAGATGGCTCTTGCTATCCTTTCTTTCTCTTCTTCCTCTTCCTCCTTTCTTCATGCCCGGCCACGAATGACGAGTCGCTGCGTGGTGCCCGTTCCTGCTTTGGCTGCATGATCGGAGAGCCGACCGGCTGGGTTGGAGTGTGGCAGACTGGCCATAGCTCTACCAGTGGTGTGTGGCTTCTCTGTGACCTGTAGGCGTGTGCCACAACTGCACTACTGTCCAGCCCAGGCAGTAAAAACGTGCCAAACATGTGCGCAAGTGGCCACGCGAGCAGCCATCACAGCCACTTGGCACGAGCCACTGACCATCAGCCACCACCAGCCACTATTATATAGCTATGTAGGTAACGGAGATGGAAAGATGGTCAAATAGATGGCCAAATTAGGAGCGCTCTCCTGCTGCCTTCCACATCCTCATCCGACCAACAAGGAATAGAGATGGGAAACGAATGAAAAGAATGTGACTTAGACTTCGTCGAGAGCATTGCATCTCCGTTTTCCATTGCTCTTTCCAATGGCCGTTTGCGGACAGCAAAACCACCTACGACGCAGGCACGTACATATCCAGTTGGCACCCCGCGTTGCATTGACTTGTTCCAGGTACTTGGCCCCAGCCAGGCCTCAGACGCAAGCTCCAGACTCCTCCAGACCAAACGTCAGACCGACCGTCCGTACGAACATAGGTTGGCTGGAATGCAAGAAGACTCCACAATAGCGATGTGCCGTCAAGATCCTGCTCATGGTGGTCATGACGGTGACTTTTCCATTGCCTGCCAATGAGACAGCAGAATGAAAATAGGGGGTCAGCACCTCCAACCTTGCCACCAGCGAAACGAAAACAGGCCTGGCGTGCTCAGGCAATAATAAGAGACTTTTCTTCATCTGCCGCTAGGCCATCGCAAATTGGACTTTGACTCGCTGGCTTAGTCGATCGGTGCTAGTGCAACGGATTTTCCCATCTCTCAACCACGACCAGCGGCTCCGCGCCCACTGAAGTGAAACACAGCCTCAATCCTCACATCAGGCTCACCCACCGCTCGCTGTGATAGCCGCTCTAATCTCAACAATTCATGACTAAAAGATGAAAAGATGGGAAATACTGATAATGAGGGAAGGGACACTTGTCACTTCTGGCCATTCGCTTCACCTGGTTCCACACGGCATTCCCGGCACTGGCCCAACCGCAATGCCCTCCACGGCTACGAGACTGGGGCCGACTGTTGCTGAACGCCGCTGAAACCGCTGCACAGATCTCTCGCTGATCCTTGGCCCCGGCTTGGCCCCCCCTCGACGACATGGGAGTCGTTCTAGAAGCATCATGGAAGGAATCCATGAGGGGTGAATAATAAAGAGGGACACGCAGAGGACAAAAAAAAAACCAGAAAAAAAATAACCATCATGCCATACCAGGTTTCGACCCTGATAACAAAAAAGGAGATCGATATTGACACGCACCTTTTCCGATATGCCTAGGGGCTGAACCTCCTTCGTCCAGAGCAGACCTAATCTCCTTTGTCGGTGACGCCGTGAAGCGAACAGGGTATCTCTACTGCTCACTCGGAATCCAGCCTTCTTTTTGAGTCTCTTTGGTGATATGGCACCACGCTGAGAGTCGTGATATAGTGAATGAGTATGCCTTTCTTGGCTGATTCTTAGGTTTTATTCGGTCCCAAGACAATCGTTTCGGCTCAACAGCGAAAAGGAGACAAAAACAGAAAATCGAGCGATCCAAAGACTTCCTGCTAGTAGTCTCAATGTCAGCAAAGCTTCACGCTCCTCACAATGCCCACCATATATGACAAACATAGCGGCAGAAAGACGGCACAAACTCTCAGTTGCGTCACATCCCAGGGATGACCTTGCAGGCCGCACTTGGCGCCTTTATTAGACAACTGTGGAAAATTGGAAAATTCAAGGGTCCATGGTTCATGCTCACCTAGGTCTTTCTGCGTAAGCTTTCAAGCACTTCTGAATCACAGCCCGATTTTGACCAAAAGGAGTAAACGAGGAATAGACAAGGGTGAAATAGTAGACTCCGTATGTGAGTCGACTTGTTGCTTGAGAGTATGGTTTCCGGCGCAAGGGTTGGATGGCGCGCGCATGTACCAAGCACGGGTCGGCAACATAGGAATGTGAGGGGGCAAGTCCTTCAGAGAGCGCAGTTCTGCGCCCTGCGTACTGGGAAATTTCACTTGACGCCTCGCAGTAACAAGCCGAAAACGAGTGCTGAGACCGGTCGATTGGCATGCATATAGAGTTGGGGGGATTTTTGGAAAGTTGTGATGCCCTCGAATGACGACACTATCTAGGCGCGGTTTTATTTCGATCGATTCGAAAACAGCACTTGAGGTAGAAGGCGTGGACTTGTGCTTGGACCGGCTGCTCGTGTTGCTGATACAGCCCCGGCAAACACGGGATTTTTCGTCTGAGACAGCGTTCGAGTATCGTTCGATGTTCCTGCGCATAGGCACACAATTTCGGAAGGAGAACTTGAGGCGTCTTTGTGTTCGCTGTTATGTTATTAGGGGGCCACAATAACAATAGCGATACCGATATCGTGGTGGCGGCGGCAAGTTAGGCGGGAGATTAGACCTGCCAGGGGTGGGAGAGGTCGAGGGGGAAAAGCAAGCACAGGGCTGTCGGCATATTTAAACTACCGACTACTGGGAAATAAAGGGCCAAGAAAAGCGAGGTACGAGGAACATGTGTAATATATGAGTTGGCTTGGAACATGCCCCTACTGACAAGCTAGTCTGACGCGGGGAGTATCCAGATACGAGCAACAAGGGGGGGAGGGGGTCGTTTTTCTGGTTCCCCATCACAGTCTTCTGCTGTTCGTGCTGTCGAGACGGAGCTGTTACTCGGTTACAAGGCAGGAGAATGTGGGAGCGACCCCCCTCCTTGATGACGATATTGTCGGATTCATTCACGTGTTTTAGCACGCTTGCTGCATGCGTGTCTGCACATCTTGCGCCTGCGACGCTTGCTGCAGGCGGATGAGACGGCGTACAGTCAATGTACAAGCATATTATGGTTCGACATGGACAGGAGGACGAGACATGATGCTTGGCAGAGAGCGGGCGGATTCCTCGTTTCCACTCACACATGCTCTCGCACATATGTACGAGTGAACAACACACCTACAGTATGTACCAAGAAAGCAAACAAGAATTGGCCGATCACACTTCTAGCCCCCTTCTAGGCAGCTCCTCCTATAACGCCACCTACACCACAGCCCACACCTCCCTCCGCTCCGCTTGAGGTAACTAGCAGACAGAGGAAAAGAAAGTGGTATTATTATCACCTTCCTAACAAGCAAGTGCATGAGTTGCCATGTGGGCGTGGGTTCAGAACAAAGAATAGAACCCGGCGGAGACCGGAGACGGGCGGCGCGGCCCCGAATACTTAATTAGTGCAATGGGGCGCCATGTGTTTTGTTGCGCCTCTACGAAGCAGTCATACTGGTGGCAGGCAGTTTCAGCGGGCGCTCGAAACGCCTGGTGGGCGGGTTCGATTCTTGAAGTTTGAAGTGAATTTCCAAGAGGAGAAACCTTGGTTGTTAAGTCGAAGTCAGGACAAGGCCGCCACGATGCAAGGCATGGCGAGACCAGACAGGGGCCCAATGTGGGCAACGCGCATGTATTCCGCTTGGAACAGGAAGAGAGAAGAAGCCCATGCTGTGCTCCCTGTCTTGATAAGGGATGCCGGGAATATAGGATCCCGCTTCCCCTCTGTGGTGTCACCACGATGATAATAATGAGCAGCTTTTCCGCAACGGCTGTCATCCGGAAACATCTGCCTGCATCTGCGGCCGACGGAATTGCCTCTCTCGGAGAAACGGGGTCTGGACGGGCAAGCATCACCCTAATACATCGAGGCTAGCTGAGGAGGCAGCGGCGTTATGATGTGAGAGGCGGGCGGCGGCGCAGCCACTCAACGTGAAGATCCTGTCATGATGCGACACAGTCGGTGTATCGTGCAACCCCGCCGGCCGACCAAAGTCACAACCGGACAAAATCATGTCGTTTCAGCGGGACGGCTGTGGATTACACTCGGTAACCGTGTCGCACGTATGCATTGCATTGATGGGATAAAACCCGCTAGCCAGGCACATGCAGCCAACGCCGCTTCACAATAGGCCATGAGGCTTTCACCTTGGCGAGCCGCTGCCAGACGAGGCTGCCGCGGGATTGGCGAGTACGAGGACAACGGTGGCAGCAAAACAGAACAGCTGAAATGAAACAAAGAGACAAGACCTTGGGTTCCGTCACGGACAGCCACGAACATCGACTCACCAGTAGCTGAGAATCTGGCATCGGGCTAGCCAATCCAATCTATCGCCGGAGATCTGGTGTCATCCCCATTGCTGATTTGCTCGGTCTCGTCCCTTGCCATCAGAAAGCCGGACCGCCTGGCTGGCTGCCAGCTCAACAACAGAACGCAGACAAAAAGGCCGAGACCGAGACTCAAGCCACACTACACAAGGCCGGTGCAGTGCAGCGCTTTCCCCGAGAAGCCATCCCAGCGGTCTCAGCGAGAGAGAGAGAACATGGATGAGACAAGATGAGAGAACACCACGACCGAATGCAAAGCACGTTCCACACACAAGACGCCTTGAGACGAAAAAGAGGAAAAGACGTATGATAACCCACGTAGTGTCTTTCCGCAAAACTACCCTGCCGGCGGAGTCTGTTGACAAATTCTTTCGCGGGTTGCAATTGGGTGTCATCGCTCATCACACTCGTACAGGAAAAAATCCGCTCCTGCCTGTCTGATTAGATACGCGGCCGTTTCCCGTCATTCCGACCAGGGTCAATTGTCTTGAAGCCATCGAGACCCCCCCCGCGGGCTCTCAACAAGAGGCGCCATGTCTTAGATCTTTTGTGATGTACACTGAGCGACTTTCTTTTCTTCTTTTCATTAATCCAAGTTTGCTCTCGGCAGTAATGATGCACAGACACTCTAATTAGACGCCCCGCCCACTGTCTCGCTTGCTCAATTCGTCATCTGTTCCATGGACCAGGTACAGGAGAGACAACACCCTGGGCCGTGGCGGCGGATGAAGGAAAAAAAGGGCAAATTTGTCCAAGACATGGAGTGGGAAGACGAATATGCAATTGGCGAGGCTAAGCTATGCACGCCCCCTTTTCTCAGGGATTTGGAAAAACTATCGCAAGGTTGGGGGCAGCCATGTCAATATACAGCGCCCGTAAGAGTCGAAATCATCGTGGCATCTAATAGCCACACGGCTCAAAATGACAATACCCTTGGCGCGGGGCTCCCGAAAGAACAAGGCAATATATGAGGCATGTGCATGCATGCGACGACCCAGTCCCAGCAGCCAGCGCAACCACTTGCCCGCCGCTAGCAGCAGAGAAAAACGGCGTGTCGATCCTTGGCATGCAGCAACAGCCCTTTTCCGATGTTGTGCCCCGAGAGAGAGCGAAGAGAGAGAGCATGGGGTCCAAACATGGGGGCCACGCCGAGTTTTTGCCTTGACCAAGGCCACACCTCCGAGAAGCTGCCACACGGGGGCAAAACAGGAAAGACCTAACCCATGGGACGGAGCGCGGCCGTGGTAGGACAGTATTAGCACCAGAGGCTAATGACCGCGATGCGGACCACATCTCCCTTTCAGTTCAACGGAGTCATCTGAACGTACCAACCAATAAACAGGCCACAAAAATCGCTGATTCGACATGCCTGTCTGTGCTGGCTTGTGCGCGGCGGGAAACAAAAATCTCGAGTGCATTCATGGTAGGACCTTGACCGCCAGGTGGCCTGAGGCTGGTCTGGTCTGAGTTTTTGGATCCGGGGCCTTGAACAAAGAGCGCTGGTTTACGTTTGTTCGTATGCCATGACCAAGTACATTGTCTTGACCCATACCAGACGCTTCGCGCGCGAACATGTCAACTTTTTCTTGGCGCACGCCATGAAACAAAATGAGGTGGTCACCGACTTGTCATGGATGACATCGCATGGAGTTCAGAGGAGTGGCTACGACGTACTTGTCCACAGCGCTGAAATCACGAGGTTAGTGGATGATTCGGTGACTTTGGTTGTGCATACGATAACTATGTAGCTCACTCAGCCAAAAAAAAAAAAAAAAACCTCTCCGCCTGGGTTGCTCAAGAGGCGAGAGGTTGGCAAGCCACCGTCTGTCTGTATGCTGGGCTCGGGAAGCATGTAGCTCGGCTCTCACTTCCCTGCTTGACACGTTTTTTCTACTCAAGACTTGGCCCCTTTCGCATTAGACAACACACTAATCATGCACTATACCGACGGTATATTAATCGGCGACGCATTTCCTGGTCTCGGGTCGTTGGCTGTCGAGAAGCAAGGACCCCAGCATGTACAGGGCGTGATGGACGAAGCCCGGGCTCGAAAGCAGCCGTCGCTACTGGAAAGAGGTTGCTCGGTCAAAGGCCGTAAATAGCCTATGTGTGTGTGTATGTGATGTGTGTATTCGTATGTGTGCAAAGATGCGGTATGTGGGTGGTACTTGATGTCGTGTCAAGACTTGTGCGTGTCACCTGCGTGAGACTCGTACTACTCATGCGGTAAGATGCAGCTTGCTCTGCAAGCGGCTGCGCCCGCAGTTTGCCAGAACGTCGAACGAACAAGAAACCAAGCAAGGTAGCAAGGTCCGTGGGAGACATGCCAGACCACAGGCCCCGTTGCTTGGAACATCTCAACAAACCACGTGGCGATCTTGCGCCAACTGCGATTCTCGGCCGAAGCCAGCCAAGTCCGAATCAACATGACTAACCTGTAGTCCCGTCTCCCACTATTATTCGTTCACCTGTTGCCTATACAGTACGACTCTTAATTTTCCGCGGGCGGCTTGATCTTTTCGAAAAGAATTTGCCTCTCAGTGCGGTTCGGTATTCGTCATCAACGACGAGTTTTACTGGTGTGCGACCCCGGAAGCCACAGAGGTTTGCCGTCTTGAATCTCCGGAACCTGGGCCCAAGTTTGTTGGGCCTACAGAGCCTGATCTGTCTGTCATGGCTGCTCAAACTCGGCATTTTCCTGGCACTGGGGCGGGCATCAGTCCTGGCAAAGAACACGGCGTGGCACTGGTGTGGTACATTGGTGGCACCCTGCGAGAATAGCCACGGCGAGAGAGACTTGTTCCAGTAGTCAGGCAGATCTAGAGGCTAGCCATCGACCAGGGTGAGGGTTAATGCGGCAAGGGTGGCGATGAAGGAGAAAATAACAACTTGGTGCGGGGGTTATGAATATGCGAAAACCGACTCGAGTAATTCGTAGACAGCGGGGCATCGCAGCTCAGCCCTGAAAAGGCCAGCGATAAGACGACAGACACAACCATCAACTCTCAATACGCGAGAGGGGGCTAATGCAGGCGAATTAATCGCCGTCAAGCCTGTCCTGAGTATTATTAGTGCTGACTGAGAGAATCGTCTCCGTAGCAGTGATGTCGACCGACTCGGCCGGGCTAAATCTGCGCTGTTGCAGCACTAGCAAGACTCTTTGGACAAGGGCGACGAAAGCGCATCTAGGATTGCATCTCGCATAAATATGCATTTATCCGAGCTGATCAGGAGGGGGGGTGTCGAGATGGAAGGTGGAGTTCCCTCTCTCGGATGACGACAAAAAGATGAGAGAAGACCAAAATTATGGGCGCTCAGAAAGTCAAAAAACCAGAGGAGCCAATGAAACCGACACCGTCTCTTCCCCAGCAATGGCTAGTATTTCCCTTCAAATTGCCAATGACCTCCTAGTACGGCTTCCGCTGATCCTTACCTAAGCCGATGAAGCCCAGAGGCAACCCAGCCCAGCTTGGCTTCCTTCCCCGCTCTAACTCGACGGCATCTGCCACGTGGGGTTTCCAATCACCCAAACACCTCCGTCCAGACAGTCAGCTACTTGGTGGCTTGTTTTGGGCTGCGACTTAGTACAGACTTATTATTACTATTGATAGAAACAATGGCAGTCAGTCTCGCGCTTCGGCCAGTCGAGAGTGCGCGGAGCTGGAACAAGCTTGGCTCTCGGGATCGTGGTACGATACCATACCACCCACCAGTAGTCAGGACAGAACGGCATGGGGAAGAAGAAGGGGATCAAGGAGATTGACCAGCATGGTATGTGACTGTCGTTCATGCACAACTCGCACGGCATAGTCGTTGACTTGATACTAGCTTTCGCGTCTCCACCATATGGCGGCAGTTCGGATTCCACGTTTTACACTGCCCACATGAATTGCCTGCCCGTTGCATCGATTTGTCCAACGTATTTCGGAAACGTACAATGCCGTAGGAGAGGAGTGACGCCAAGAGACCCTATCGCACCATGCTCTCAGTATACCTTTCCACACACAAGAGGTCCGCATGAACAAGCTGGTAGTTGCACCAACAGGTAACAAGAACAACGTTCAAGTCTCACACGCGCAACAAGGGCCATCACTAATGGTCTCTAGTCTCATTTCATTAATCATTCGATTATTTGCACCTTCTCTGGCGCAAACGACCAGTCAGGCTGAGGGATTTGTTCCGAACCTGGTGTCCAGTCCAGAGCGCCAAGATCAGATGCAACACGTCCCTCAAGGTTAGTACCGTGCTGAATAGGTTCAATATCCCCTTACGACTTGCTCAGACAGTTCCTTGTACCATTTCACGCGTGGGGTTTAGTATGAAGTTTGCTGTCGTATTCGTACGTCGACGAAATCACCATCCAGGCCGCGTCCCCAAACAGGGTTGCATTTCCCGCCGATTGATCAAGGTCCCCCTAATGGTTTGGGGTACTCAGGATCGCTATTGCCAAATATGCCATCCGCATAGTGCTATGCCCCAAAACTACCAAAATTCAGGACTGGGTCCCGAGAGAAATGCATGTTCGATTGCTCAGGACGCCAGCCGACCATACCTCGAAAGACCACCCTTGTTTTGAGAATCACCGCCAACCCTCATAATAGATATATTACAGCGGATCCATCGGCAGAAGACTGGACATAATGCATCATAGAAACAGGCTGGAGCGGATGACTATTTCTGGAACGTCGAGCCGAGACCAGCGCGCACTGGGCGCTTGCCTCATGGATGGAGTCAGTCAGTTCCATCCAGCAGCCATCCGGCGAGTCATCCCCCTTGCACCACTCTATTGCCATGTGATTTCGGCTGCCAAGTTTCATGCCCCTACCCCTGGTCCAGCTGCTGTTGCGCCTATCCCGCTATCCTTGGCATTTTTCCGTTGCCTCTGCTGATTCGCTCACGTACGAAGTGCCGTTCGACACTGCGATTCCACGTCTTTCAGCTCAACTTAACCCCACGTCGCTAAAACGCGTACTGTACGCGCCACCTGCCAGGAGTCGAGTAGGGGACCTTCTGCACATTATTATTAATTAGGCGGGAAGATGTGGATGGTATATCTCGTTGAGCAGCAAGGTAATTAACCAACTGGCTAAGCACCACAGCCAAAATCAAAGCAAAGTTACGACTCGGCAACTACCTATTGCTCCGCCAAAATATGCAAGGAGCCAAAATTTTGAGACTGTTTCCGCCAAAAGCCTGGAAGAAGAACTTAGATGAGCGCACTCGACGCGCTGAATGCCAGCAATTGGACAACAAAAGCTGAAAGTTGAGGCCTTTAACCGCCACCTTCACATGACTGCTGTCCTAGACGGAGATGGGCAATACATTACAACAAGTACCAAGCGAAAGAACTCCAGTTCCCACACCCCGGCACTGACACCTATTGCGACTAGCATTTGCCCACCAGTGAGGGAACCCCATGTTCAGATCACCACTACTGTGATGTCCTCTTTTATTTTTAAGTTTGATGTGGCTGACCGTCGGAAGGGAGCTCAGCTTGAATGGTCATTTCAAATGCAGAAAATCAGCGATAGCTGCCTACTACGGATTAAGACAATCTGCATCTGAGAGCTTAAAATCTTCAAGGTGAATGAATAGAGAGCCAACCCTGGGCAAAGAGCCCCCGAGTCAACTACGGAGGTTCCTAGCCATGTCAGATTGGTGATTGGGCTTCTAGAAACATGGAAAGCTGTTCCAATCGAACAACGCGGAGAACTTGACTTCTTTTCCGCTTATCCTGGTTTATTTTTCAGTCCATCAAGGTATGCGGGGAGTGGCGCGAGACAAGCATTTTTACGCATGCGGCAACGTCCCCGAAAGCCGCCCCAGCGTCGGACCCAACGCGATTCTTGCGCAAAGGAAAAGAATTCATAAAACAGCATTGACCCCCACGCGGCGTATGTACGTACTGTATTGATCACCTCTTGAGACTGACTTTCTTGTGGGCGTCATGACAGAGTTTGCTCCAGAAGCCGCCTGGCTTGACAGGCTCTTGAGTCGAGGTACTAATAACGTGTGAGCTTTTTAAGGAGCCAACCGGGAAGAGAGGAAAAGACCTTGAGATGTGGACTTTTACGTTGGGCCCAGAGCCTCGTGGGCAAATTATGTGCTGCAAGGCTAATTCTGGCCACTCGGGCAAAGACAAACAGCCCTGCGTATTCCGCCAGTACCGGGGTTATCACTGTCCGTGTTCGGCGTACGGCTGGCCATCGGCTTTCAAGTCGCACTTCATTTTTGAGTTTCTATGATGGTGCTACGTACGATACTCGGCCTTAGTAGCTCGAGAAAGGGACACGAACACCAGCCTCGAGGGATCACACCTCCTTCTCTTCGCTGCTTTCTCCTTGGTACCTGGTACTTTGCCATGTGCAAGCCACACAGTCGCCTCGTTTTTCATTTGTTCGGGGCCCTTGTTCAATCTGCAGCTCCCACGCGACTGGGCTCTGGTTTAGGTGCCACGAAGTACACGCCCCGGCACCCCCTTGTTGACCGCATTCGCATCCCAAAAAAGACGACGCTCTGTGTGGAGGAGACAAAGAGGATACGCTCCAGAAGAGAAGGGAGAAAATAGAACTTAGCTCGTGACCAATGGGGCGTTATTTCCGCCATCGTCTCTTGCGAGAAAGTTGGGTTCTTTTCTGCTTTGATGCATAAATACGGAGCCGGACTTTGGGCTTAATAACTCATCAAGAGCCTTGTAAGTCTCACAGTGTGTATAGATGGATGGGCCAGCAGCACTTGGCCGTCACAGTTGAGTTGCAGAGCTAACCAACTTATTACTTAGTTGTAACAGCCTGATTGACCCATGGACTATTTCCATGACCAAAATTCCCGACGGAATTGATCGGATGGATGCGTTCTTTTCGCAATACCAAATATGAAACCCATTTTGGCGGCATTATATGGATCAGGCGAACGCGCCATCAGATGAAACCAGAGCTGAGAGTTAACACAGCGAATAGCGAATACCCTCGGTTGACTTGTGGATTGCAGGCCCTTTTTTCCCAGTCCGGCCTCTCCAGTCACCTTTGTCCGGACATGGACATGGGCATTCTCTTTATTTACGTGCGGAACCGCCCTCTGGTTCCGATGCCTCGTCTGGTTCTGGTGCTCATGTGGTGCCGCTTCGGCTTCGGATGGGCTCGAATCTCAGCCCGAACCGCAACCCGGTCCACAATCACCGTCGCGCGGCTTTCTTTTTTTCTTTTTACCCCTAATCGGTTGACCTTTCGTCCATTGGTCTTGGCCGGTCCAGAACTGGTGCCTTTGTGAGGGGCCAACTCCATTGAATCAATCCGCTACACTGTCTACTCCGGATACCAAACCAAACAGCAGGGAAGGGAGAAAGCCCCGTTGACATGACGATGGCTTCATTTTAAGATGGCCACTGCCGCGATGTTACACTGCCAGCGCTTCTCGCCCACACGCCCCTAGCCTCTTCCTTGCCAATAGCGGGTGATATTCACGAGTTGTGGGCACGTAGTCATGGGCTCATTGGCGTTGTATACTCGGTTATTTTTCATTTATCCCCTTTGTCCAGGACACCCCTGCATGTATGGCATCTTGGCAAATATCTAATACCTGCCTATGTTCTTGGCGAACAGGACAGATGTCAGAAACACAGATCGGCCTCTCTATCCCAAGTAAGTTGGACAGGAAATAGGTGGCGGCGCCACGGGCTCGGCACTGAGCCAATCCCTTTCAGCCTGGCTTTGTGACATGTCACGACAAAAATCCCCCGCGGGGAAGAAGGTATAGTAGTACACTATACGAATATGCTTACGGTTCGGAGTGCGAACATGGCTACTGTACGACTATGGTTATGTGCGAATATAGTTCATGGGTAGGCGGCGCATTGGCAGCAAACAGGTCGAACCCTTGGCGAGGAGGTGTTTTGCCTCGTCCTCTCCCATCTCTACGAATATACATGCGGCCAATTTAAAACCGAGCTTGATCATCTGATGCGTCGAGCGGCCCCCGCCCTTGCTGGTCCGACAGACAGCCACGTTTCCGAATGAGAGGCAAAACGGAGGACAAGTGAGGGACCACGGATGAGATGCAGGGTCCGGTTGTGCAAGTTGCGGTGAATTACACCGGAAATACACAACTTTTGAAGCGCACGCCCTGGGTTGCTTACTGGGGGCTGTTATTGTCGATATGTCTCTGTCTCACTCGTCGTCAGTGGGCTCGTATATTCGTAACAATTTGGGTTTGTTTCACGTTTTATTTCCCCGATTGAGCCATTCCGCATAATCGCTCTCAAGACTAATTTTGGACAAGAAGAAAAGCTTTCAAAAGCCCGCCCGCCTAGACCCAGCCAAGTATGACCAGTGAGCGAGTGCTTGGCGTTGGGTTTCATCGACAGCAGACTCGTGTCGAAAACGGAGTGATGATTCGTATCCGACGAAGATAACAGAGGCGACTGAAGGAATTCTCCTGTCGTCAGTGCCTGGGCCGACTATGACGTGGTTGCATCCATTCTACCACCCTCAAAAAAGCCTCCCTGCAGACGGAGCACATGGCGACGACCGACCGGAACTTGTACAGACACGAATACGTTGGTTACTGGTACTTGAAGCTTTGCTCCATCTGCATGATACGTCAATGTGCATTTGAGCCGTGCAAGGACGCCACACCCGTTAAAGATGGCTGCAGATGCCAAGGTTGGTTGGGTGCTGCACCCTGAAGTCTTTTTGACCTGCAGGCTCCTTTCCACATACCAGGTTCTTTTTCTCGGTCTCTCTCTCTCTCTCTTACACACACGCACACCTTTTCCCTCTGTTTTCATACATGACTTCACTGACCCAATGGGCTAATAAAGGAGGCTTTGTAACCCCTCAACAGACTCTCTCTTGCATCGCGGCTACACACCCACAGACACTCGGGCGAGCTGATACACCTCACCGCTCCTTGAAGACTCCACCGCGGTTAAACAGCATCTCCAGGCCCTTTTTTCTGCTCTCTTCTCTTCGTCATTCTTGTCCATTCCCTTCTTTCCGGGTCTTGTCAATGACTACCTCGTTGACCATGTCTTCCACAGAAATACTCATATATAGGGTTAATTAACCCGCCTCATCCACAAAATTCTGCATATCAAGGGCATCGGGGGTCCCCTTTCGTGCTGACGGCATCGGCCGGGCCTCCTCCATCCACCTGCAGAGAGAGGTGCGTCGTAATAATGCATGCAAGGACCAGGTTTTTGACGGCCGAGGGCTCCGCCGGCAACCCGGGACGAAATGACATGTGTGCGCTGTGAATTGCTATCGGCCCCTCCCCGGCCCTGGTCGGCAATGCGGCACGGAGGAAGTGGCTCATTCCGATTGTGGCTACTTGCTTCTTGCTTCCCAGGGGTATATGTAGGCCGTGTCGTGTCGTGTCGTGTTATCAGAGCATTCCATTCTGTCCAGAGCCAGATCAGTCACCTTGCCAGCACTCAAGTCGCGCACTTGTTAGGCCATCGACGGATCTACTAGCCAGCGGGGAGGCTCACATCGATGACTGCGTTCCAAGTTCCAAACTCTCGAACTGCTGGTTACGTCGTGTTCGCATGCTAATGCAGCTAGTGAAGGCAATGAGAGAAGAAATGACGATTCTTCAATTCAATCTACCCCTGAGTCTGCGTGTCGATGTGGCGCAGATTGCAGTCTCAGACTACATCGATACTCGAGTTTCGGTGGCGATCATGTACCTGTACCTGCACCTGTACACCTGGCCTACTTGATTGGCGTTTTGCAATCCCTGGTTGGAAACCAGGCATCATGATGGAGCAGAAGAGACATGGCTCATGATGCACACACCCTCCGTGGCCTGAGCAAGTCTTCATCTTTAAAAGATCCTATCACTGCGCTAACGAATTGGGAAACGGCATGTATGTAGCGCAACCACAGGGAACAAACTCGACTTGGACACGGATCATGGGGCCGCTTTATCTCATCGATCGAGACCTGTACCGCGAAAGAGCCCGTCGTTCTTTTATTAATAGAAAACCGATAGTCAGGCTGTGGCGCGGCGCGGGCGGCCTAGCTTGAACTCTGTTTTCCTTGGTGTAGTGGGAAGCAAGCAAGCAAAGCAACCAACACGCCCATTCGCATTTCTCGTCCTTTTCGGCAAGCGATTTTCATCTTGCCTTGCCCCTTTTTGACTTTGGCTTTAGAGTTGCACATGAGTCTCGACCCCGCAAAGCATCTCGCGAAAAGAAAAAAAGGAAGAACAGAAGGAAAAAAAGCCACAGTAACAGCAAAGCACACGGACCTCTCACGTCGCTGATTAGAAGGAATGCCTGTTGATCCAAGGCTTGGCAATCAAAGTACTGTGTGTGGCCTTGTTATAGGAGAGAAGTATACAAAACGAATGAGGGAAAAGGGGGCAACCCTCCCCTCATTCATCCATCGTCAGCGGCAACGGCGGTCCTTACCGTGGCTCCCTCCCGGGCCAACCATTGCCCCGAACCGGGTTGGTGTTTGCTGGCCTGGGCAAGCATCTACAGATGTTGGCAATGCATCAATGCATAACTGGCAGGAAGATCTCCCCCCTGCCATCATGTTCGGGTCTCTTGTCAGTATTTAGCCCTTGTCCGAAGTCAGACAAGGTGGCTGAGCTGGTTCTGAAAAAGGTGAAACTGACTGCCACAGGCCGACTTGGTGTTGCAACCCCATGGGGTTGAAGAATGGACATGTGCATTCGCCAAAGTTGACACGGCATGGGGGATGCAATTAGGAACAAAGATTCAGATGCGCATGGCATGACCAACTCACGTCGTTGCGATTGGATCGCTTCTACCAGCACGGCAAGCCCCAATGGCCTGCAGACTGTAGTTGTCTCTCAGTCGCCGAGGACCAAGTCTGCCGTCAACGGCGATGCCAAGCTTACAAACCCTTGCTTGCTTACCTGCTGCTGCTCAATCAATAAGCACGATGCAGTGCGCCGTGAGATGAGATTGCCCCTCTCAGCACAAGTACAAGTCTCGGTGAGCAGTACCTTGGAAAACTAAAAATAAAAACTTGTCCGTATACAGAATAAGGTGTGCACTTCGGGGGGGGGGGGGGGGGGGGGGGGGGGGGGGGGGGGGGGGGGGGGGGGGGGGGGGGGGGGGGGGGGGGGGGGGGGGGGGGGGGGGGGGGGGGGGGGGGGGGGGGGGGGGGGGGGGG
>JANZYN010000105.1:20432-113267 GCA_025583755.1 Cordyceps tenuipes
AATAAAATGTTTTCGTTTTACTTAATTTGTGTTGCATTTCACCCCCCCCCCCCCCCCCCCCCTCCCGGGGTGAGACAAAGTAGTTACGTTACAGCGCGGCCGCTGCCGTCATATACATCTCAACAACGTCTACAGATCACATCCAAATACAACAGACGAGAAGCCATGACCACCAGACGCCACCTGCTCCGGCAACGACAGTTGGACTTCCGGTGCGACTTTCCCGTCTCGTTGACCTTGAACCGTTTTCGGTGTCCGAAGCATAATTTGCACCAATTTCTTTTTTCGTCCTTGGAATTAGCAAACCTTGGCAGGTGGCTTGTCCGATGCAACCAAAACAAGCCCGATTCAGGAGACAAGCCCGATTCAGGAGCTTTCTCAGCCTCTCTTCTGGCTCCTTCATCGCCGCAAGTCCCCGAGATCAACATTCGCCGACGAAGAGGGGGGGTGTATGGAGATTGGAAAAGCTGCAGCCTCGTCTTGGTCTGGGAGCGGACCGAGCGGACGCGCGTTTCGGTGTCCGGACGGGGGAACATTGGCCCCCCCCCCCCCCCCCGGGACGAACCCGCCATCTCGATTCTGTTTTGATCTGGAACGTCGCAACTCGGTGGCAACCCGTATATATACATAACACCGCCTCGTAGTGCATGACAGATAGGTAGACTGCTGCCTTGGCTGTTGCTTTGAAACATAGATGCTCCCGCTTCATGATGCCGGTTCTCTTTTTGTATGCTTGGGATTGTTGGTCGGGAGCGGGCGCATACCCAGCAGCAGAATGTTGGCTAAAGATTGTTGGCTGTCAAGTGGTCAAATAACGGAAACAAGGAGCTGCCGCTGCCGTTGTCGCTGCCGTGCATAGATGAAAAGATTAGTTAAACTATACCAAGTAGAAAGACCTATGCAACGCCTCTAACCCGGGCTTTTATATCATATAATGTACAGTCCATGAACAAGCGTTGAGCAGTACACAATGCGGAATGCCTCGCCGTGGACAAAAGAACCTCCCCTGTACATGGTCAATCAATGCCCTTGCGCCAAGTTCGCCTCACCGCATCTATATCTCGCGACACCATTTTGCCATGACAGCGCTGAGCCGGACGCCGGACGGGATCTCTTCCAGCGACACGTCCACCTTCCACATGCGCCCGTCCAGCCCGCCGCTGCCGAGCGTCCTGCCGCCCCCGATGCCGGACGGGACGAGCAGGCCGAGCGCGACCAGCCGCTCCCAGGCGGTGCTCGCGACGCCGCGGCCCCATACGCGGACGCTGCCACCGACGGCGACGAGCCCGGACGCGGCCGACTGCACGCGCTGCTTGCCGACGAGCGCGCTGTACTCGTCGTACGCCATGGCGAAGTTGACCGTGTCCGTGTGCGCCACAATGTCCAGCCGCGCCGCCGCGATCAGCAGGCTCAGGTCCAGCTCGGACAGGCTGCCCAGCAGCTGCATTCGGGAGTCGGGCGGTGCCAGCGAGGTCGCCGCGGCCTCGACGGCGGGTACGCGCAGGGTCAAGTCCTCGGCCGATAGGTGCGACAATGGGAGCATCCACTCGGAGAAGAATGCCGAGGCGGACTTGGTAGTGTAGAAGTGATACTGTAGTAGATCCTGGAATGGGCGGTGCTTGTAGAGCTCCTGTGCCGGTCCTGTTAGTAAGAGTGCTCGATATGGGAGGGGCAAGATTGTTTTTACATACGTCAATCTTGCGAGTCCAGTACTCTTGAAAGTCTGCGTAGCCCTCGAGGCTGACGTCGAGACCTTCCTTCTCCCCATCAGCCTCGCCGAGCATCAGTCCCTGCCTGCAGATTTGCCAGTACGCCGGAAGTGCCTTGGCAAGGGACAGATATACGTATCGGTGGCTGAATCGACTCTTGACGCGCTTCTCCAGCATTTCCACCACGTCCATGCGGGTTGTGCATCCCAGCACAGCGATTGGCGCTTTTCGAGACTGTGCAATGTCGAAGAGGTTATACAAAAGTGTCTGTCGGGGGTGAGCGGCAAACATGTCAAATTCGTCAATGACAAACACCACGGCCTGCGAGGTGACCCCTTCATCTTGTCCCAATATTTCCGACGGGTGGGATAGTAGCGCAAGTAGCGAAGCCATTGTATCGGCATAGTTTGACTGTATACCTTCGTTAGACCGCTTCGGCGTGGTAAAGTGGCATCGAAGAATTACTTACTCTGTTGAGAAGGTCGTCTTCGACTTGCATTTCCTTGCCCAGCTGACGCCAAATTTCTCTCAGGGCGATCTTGTCGTCAGTGTGGATAAAGCCACTCAGACGAACGACGTGAAAGTGCTGCCGATATTCTTGTGATAGCTCCGATATGGTGTTTTCAACAAGCTATGTTTGTCAGCATAAAACATTCCCTACGGCGGATGGGAGAACATACCGTCGTCTTGCCGCTTCCTCTTGGCCCAATTAACAGCATAGAGTTGCCTTCTCCTGCAAGAACTGTCTGCTCAATGAGCTGCTTCACCTTGTTGCTAGCCTCTTCTTGGCCAAACATGCGTATTCGGCGGCGGCCGGCGCAGCGATCGAGCAGTAGCCGCTGCATAGCGCTCAGATGGCGACCCAGATTGGGGATCTCGGGGACATCGGCCTTTGTAGGAGCCGGCGCAACGGCGAGTCCAGAACCAACCTTGGGAATTTGCAACACATCTTCCTGTGTACATGACTTGCATAGCCAATCACCCTCGGGAATCTCTGTTATTCCATAGCACTCCTGGTGCACCGCAAAGTCACAGTTGTCGCATAGGATGATTTCGTTTGGGGGTTTTGAATGGGGTTTTGCGCAGATGCCACAGGAGATGTCGTCAACGGGCACCTCCTCAAGCTTTGTCGTCTTCTTCTTCGGCCTTCCCGGTTTCCTTGCGCTGGCGGCTCGGGGAATGTGGTCAAACAAGCCGCCCCCGAGGCCGTTGCCCTCAAACGTGACGTTTTTGCTAGGTCGTGGGCCTCTCTTCTTCGTAGGAGTAAGGATGCCCTTGGGTGCATTGGACACTGAATGGGAGAAGAGTCGATTCTTTGTCGGCGAATCGGCAAGCGTGGGGGGCAGCGAGGCATCATCATCGGCGGTGGCGGCCAGTGCAGGCCCAGCGCCGTCGGTAAGCGCGCGGGGCACGTCGGCGCTGTTTTCGAGACTTCGGAGAGGAGTCGGTGCGGGCCTGGGTGCCGACAGAGGTGCAGGCGCAGGAGCAGTCTTCTTCCTAGCCCTCGGCTTCGCGGCCGGTTTCTTCGCAGGCGATGTCTTTCCTGTCGTGTCCCATTTCGTTCCCTTCAGATACTTGAGCTTGATGGCTGGTCGTGGTGGCGGCGACGGCGGCCGAGGAGGGGCAGGCGCGGGCTCTACATGCGTTTCTGTCGACATTGGAGCTACCGGTGCAGGTTTAGGTTTGACTGGCGATGCGGCGACCACAGTTGGTGGCTGTGTCTGTGAGGCGGCGGCGGCGGGTGGTGGAGCTGTGCCATTCGTGCTGGTAGGGATAGAGTCGCCGTTAGTATCAGCGGCCGGTCGATTATAGCCAAAGACTCCCGATATGGCAGCGGCAATGCTACCAAGCCGATTCCCGGGGCTGTGGCCGTGTAGCACGGTAGTGGCATCCTCGAATCGCCCACGCTTCAGCTCGAGGTCGTCGTTCGGCGGCGACAGCGTGTCCGTTTCATCTCGCGATCGCTTATTCCCAGCTGAAGCAGCGATATCCTGCGTCATGGTTTTGGGCTGGGCTGGGCTGCTATGGTGACAATTGTCGCTGTGCAAACATGGCTGAGTGGATCTTGATCTGGTTGGTTGAGGCAGGGAAGTCGCTGGTGATTTTGGCGTGACCTGGGAGACGCGATCAGACGCGCTGGCCTTCTGAAGCTGGAGCCACTTTACGCGCTCCAGTTTGCGCGTGGGGGGGCTTTGGATCGATTCTTGGTTGCTCACGACCCCCCAATGAAGTCAACAAGGCAAATAATAATATCTTAAAAAAATTATTTCCTTTGAAAACTCATCTAAACTCGGAAAGAGAAACATTGAGATTGCAAGTTTATCCAATGCAATGCCACGATAATCCCATAAACACGACAACCCATGCATCACTAACCCCACTAACAGACCTGCCTCTCAAGCAAACGGCGACTTCTTCACCTTCAACATCCCCCTCGGCCATTCCCCTTTCATCATCATGTCGAGCCAGAACCAAGGGATACCATTCTACAACGCCCCAGATAGCTCCGGTTTCCGCCTCATAGAAATACCGCCGGAGCTTGAGACGCTGCTCCAAGGTCCCAATCCACCAGTGTATGTCGCACCTGAACAATCATATTCTCCGACCAGAGCTGACGCTGGCGGGACAAGGCTGCATCTGGAGCCCGGCCCCGATGACATGGCCACCCTACGCAGCCCAGAGCATACATACAGCCTCAAGCAGAAGAACACCTCCAACAGCCTGTTCCTCGTCAAGCCTTACTCGCCCGACGCGGCCTCGCCGCAGCAGGGTCTCGCTGCCGTCGCCACCATCAAAGAGACGGTCGAGCTCGAGCGCGTCAAGAAGACGACAGACGGGGAGCCCGCGCCGCCCGCGAAGACTGTAGGAAAGTGGCATGAGAGATTTGCCCGCGGACGGTAGCCGTCGAGCCCCGATTCGGCCCTCCTGCTCTTGAACCTCCTCGCAAGGCTATCATTCAGAGTCATTTCCAGCATTTCCCAAAGCAAGCTCGATCCTTTCTTTCCTACGCAAAATCTAAACATCAAAGTTCTTACGAATCAACGAGTCATCTGTCCATCGATTATCTGTACATGTATCTCTTGCGGAATGCCTCTGTAGATGTTGGCCGTTTCCCTTTTCCGTCCGTCTATTCATGAATCGACAGGCACTACACAATAGATACCAATGTGTAACATCATTATGCATCATCATGTTTAGTCGTGGTGTTCCAATACCAAATCACCATCCTCGGCCTCTTCATTCTCGTCAACCACGGGAAAGAAGTGCGACGTACCCGGCTTGCCACCCGCAGCTCCCTCTTCCTCTTCTTCTTCATACCCTTCAGGCAAGAACCCTCCCGCCATCTCCTCGCCACCTTCATCCAAAACTGGCGGCTCCGGTGCGCCGGCAGGGCCCGTCTTGCTGCCATGTCTGAAGACCGAAGTCGTCTCGTCAATCTCACCGTACTCTAGGCGAATTCTCTGCACAATTCGCATACCCATGAGAAATTTTCGCCACTGGCCCAGAGCCGCCTTGCGACGCTTCTCATCCTCCTTCCGCATCCGCTCGGCCTCGTCTTTTTGCAGCTGCTCCATTACCATGTCGTGGTTTTCCTCTGCAATAACGACACCTTGGATAACAGGAACTGCCATTCGATGTCCAAATTCGAAATCTACCACAGCTTCGGCGTAGTCAATCCCGAGTTTCTTGCACACTCGAACGGTTCCCCGAAATGGCACGTGAACTGCGCCTTGCGGGCACATGTGCTCAGCAAATAAGTCAATGTTCCTAGCATTGTGGTCAGCTGCAGATCATCTCCAGAGGTCGAATTACTTACCCGTATTCGTTTTTAGGTATCACGCCATCCACTATGGGATCCGGTATGATCCAGTCAGTCTGTTCATAACTGTATAGGCCCTGAAGGACTTTTCGTCCAGTCGCCGCTTCAGCTTCTAGCAGTTCGCGTCTCCTGTTGGTAGTTGCAGCACGATACGGTACTCGCTTCAGGGGCTCTTGCCCTTCCAAAGGAGCCCTTCCTTGCTTATGCCACGTCTCTGCACTCTTGACGTTCAAGACATCAGATCTCAAGTAGACATCCTCCTCGCCTGTGCTAGACTTGCTCTTGTTTTGAAACTTTTTGACTGCTTTTGCACCCGCCCGAAGAGCCTCTTCTCGCTTCAAATGCCTCTCAAGCACAAACTCCTTTGACTGCTTGTAGTATTGAAGTGTCTCCTCCCCTTCTGGCACAGCCTTCTTCTCGGGCTTTGCGGGCTTCAAATCCACGGTCTCTTCCACTTCGTCAATGTCGGTAATGGGTCGCTTCTTGTCACCGCGCCTGTATCCCGAAATTGCTAGTTTAAACCAGTCGTGGTGTTCATGTCCATGGACTTTTCCATGCTTGTTGTAGATGGGGACTTTCTCCGTTGGATATCGGTTGCCCTTGGTGCGCCCAGGAAGAACACGTTGCTTCAGATATCGAACGGTTACATCCTTGGCTGTGCCATCGGGAGAGTATGCAACAGTATATGCCATTATTTGACGCGCGCTGTCAGCCTTCCCGCCTCGAGGCTCAAGAGATTCCACAAGTTCGCGATTGGTAGCAAGGACCACTTGTACTATTGGTTCAATGGACAAGAACTTGCCTGTCACCGGGGACAGTACCTCGATCCAGTAGTTTGCGTAAGGGAGATCTTGATCATATTTGTGTTGTGACCGCTTCTTCGATTTCACGGGCGTCACCTGCATCTCCACCACTGAGTCATCGTCTGAGTCCTGATACTCGAGCTTCAGCTGTTCGTCATTCGAGGCCTGGTTTTTTACCGACTGTGTGGGTGTTTTCGACTTGTGCTTTTCCTTGCCATGCTTGTTTGACTTGGTCGATTTCTTTGGTGTAGTGTCTGCCGAGCGAGGTTGCAATTTACCATCCACCTGCTCGTCTTTTGCGTCCTCCAACTTGGTCCATGAGTAGCCGAGGGACTGTAAGTTTGCAACTAACCGGCTTTCTAGACCTAGACCTCTAAGAAGTGCTGTGAAGAGATGAGCGCCAACGTCGCGGCTACCCTTGCAGTGAATAGCGCATTGTCGAAGATCGTCAATGCTCTCCATTCGCTCACCGAATTTGTTGTCATCTTGATCTTCACTGGCATATGCTTTCGTGAGCCTGTCAAGGCGTTCCAACGACATGTAGCCCCATTTTCGTAACCCCGGAGCGGTGGTGCGATAGCGTTGCTTCCACCAAGACATTAAGGCCTGACAGAGTCTGAATAAAGGGTCTCCGTTGCTCATGTCTGGGACGCCTTCTTCGAGCCTTTGGGCATCATCGCCCCAGTCTCTTTCCTTTTTATCAGCGCGTCCTTTACGCTTGCCATTGGATTTGACGGCCTTGGTCTTGGGCGGCACAAGTCCACTCTTCTCCCTCCATCTATCGACTTCATCCCACATTTTTGACGGAAGATGCGAAAGCAGTATCGCCTGTAGCTCTTGGTCACAAAGCCAAGAATTTCGGACAGCGTTATGCCAAAGAAGACATAGAACATGAAGGCGATGCGTAGCATTGCGGACCATTCGCTCTCTCTTGGACGGTCCTCTCCGTTCTCCAAACGGATTCGTCAATGAAACTCTGTCATCTCGAACAAGAGTCAACTCAAGGTCTTGTGTGACATGTGGCAAATCATCTGTTGGCAGCCTTGGGGCCACTACATCCTCGAACTCAGCATCGTTGTCGTCGTCATCATCGCTGTTGTCATTCCTCTCAGTTGTGAGAGGTCCGCGTTTGGCGACCGGCACGTCCTCGAAATTATCGTCGGAGAGAGACGAAAGCGAGCTGCTATCACTGCCTGTGCTGTTTTCCAAGAACACAGATGCCGCTTGCGCCGAATTGGATGCCGTTGATGCATCAAGGTCATCGTAGAGCGTGGGCTTGCGTTTGCGCGCCAGTTTGACCTCGGGCGATGCGCTGCGCAAGCGCTTGCGTGGTACGTGTGGTGGCATGGCTATTTCAAAAACAAAAAGGACGGCCCTTTAAAACCATTATGAGAAGCCATGGTTTGAGTCTCTTGCAGTTTGCAGCTTGTTTGTGAGGAGTTCAGATTGATGCGCCCTACACTGGAGGTTGGAAACCGAGAATCGGCGCCAACACACGTGACGTCATTCACTTGAACGGCATCAAACGAAATGATTACCATTTAGAAATGCACATAGATGAATGTCTTATCATAAATGGGTGGTTCTTCTGGGTTGGATTATTTTTTTATTTAATGGGCACGGCAAAGTTGTCTTGATTCGGGCTTCGCGCGTCGTTTCACGTTCTACAGTGGCCACTAATAGGCTGGGCGTTGATGGAAAAAAAAAACACCCAGCACCCCTAACAACTAACAACTACCTTGGCCTGATACTGCGGCTAACATCAAAACGGCGCTGGCATTACGACCCTAATTACTCAATTGAAAACGAGAACCGTCATCGTGATTGAATTCTACGTCTTTCCTCAATCTAGAACCCCCAGTGTTCCAAATTGGCTGCACTCCGGAGTACTAGAATGAGGCTGCGGCTGAGGATACATAAGATCACGCTAATCGTGAACATTCTAGGGAAAATGTTAGACGTTCTTCACAGCAATGGCGAGGTGGACCTGTCGCATTTCTTATTGGGAGGCATTGGTGCCAGCTGGTAACTACTTTTTAGCTATCTCCTCGGTTGTCAAGTGCTGCTAATTGCAACGACTTGCTGCAGCTAATATAAGTGACTACACCCCCATTAAACTTACACACAAACTTTCGAACTCGACACGCCAATTTCTCTGAATTTCCCATAGTTAATCATGGTATCTACTCCATACGTCGGCAGTGGCCCCTACTGCTATGCCAATTCCTTCGCCACGGTTCTTGGTGCCAAGGCGCCATCAACCGCTGTCATCGAATTCGCAACCTCGTCTGCTTTTGGCATGGAACTCATCAATGTCCCAAAGAAGCCCCTCTTCTTCTTTGACCCCTATGGCTGGGATCCGCTCAAGAGCTTCGACGACGCCTTGGAGGCCATGGGCTGGCGCTGCACCCAGATCATCGGCAAGGACTCGCAGGACGCTCTCGCCTCCCTCAAGGCCGCCCTGCAGAACGGTCCCGTGTTCGTCGGCCCTGTCGAGATGGGCCTCTTGACACACCAGCCAATCGCCCGCGGTCCCATCGGCGCGGACCATTACGTCGTGATCCTCGGCATCGACGACGACACGGTGCAGATGCACGACCCTCACGGTTACCCATACGCCACCCTGCCGTTGTCGCAGTTCATGGCCGCATGGAAGACCGACTCGCTCGGGTATGGCAAGTCGTACACCATGAGGACCGACTTCACGCCGTTTGAGTCGCTGACGGAGGAGGAGGTCATCCGGCGCTCCATCCCCAACGCGCTCAAGTACCTCAATCTCAAGGCTGCTGGGGTGGAGGAGATGCCGCCGGGATCGGCTGCGAACGAGGCTGCGGCAGAGTGGCTATGTGACAGGATCGAGGTCGGGCTTCCTGATGGAATGCGTGCCCATTTTGTCTACTTTGCTATTCAGGTCGGTGCGCGACGAAGCATCGATGCCGCGACCTGTCTATCGCGGGTAGGCTACAGCGCATCGGCAGCCGTCATGGATAGAATTGCGCGCACCATCGGGGCTTTGCAATACCCCTTGACGCAGAAGCGCGATGAAGCTGCAGTTGCTATTTTACAGAAACTTGGCCCGATGTACGAGGAGCTGCGTGGCGTGTTGGAGACAGAGGCGACGAAGAATGCGGCCATTTAGTACATGTTTTTATAGCGTAGGCCATGGCCCCCAGCCCTGTCTGGTTACTTTCTAATTCAAACTGCATATATGTATACATGTATATATAAAGTATACTCTGGAAGAACGTCTCGCTATGCACCATGCTAAACCTCGATGAGATCAGGCACTGCCGGCCCAACTCCCCTTAAAAGCACGACTGTGTTTCCGCTTTGTAGTGACGCCCCAACCTTTTCATTGAACTCCAAGACCCTCCCCCCCTCTACATGAAATACCCTTAGCTTATCCCGCTCGTCTGAGCTCTGGTTGTTGATATTTTGAACTTGTAGCTGCTTTGCCGCGGCATCCAAGACCCTGCCAACCACCCAGTCTTTGGAGAAGAAAAAGGCTCCTTTTGGAAACTTTGCCTTTGCCGTCTCCGCCTCGGCTTCCACATACAAGTAGACGCGCTTCTCGGAAGGTATCTTGTCATCTCCCTTGGCAGTCTTCTTCAGATTATTGACGGCGACTATCCGCGCCGCGGCGGAACTCGGCTTGGGCTTCGGCAGGGCCCTACCGGCCTGCTCCTTCTTGGCGCTGCCCCAGGCTCTCAGCTTTTCCAGGGCAGACTTGGTCTTCCTGGCGACGTCGTCCACCTGCACGAGCCGCGAGCCGAGCGGCGTCAGGCTCTTGCAGTCGTGGTCCTCCCCGAGCCGGTGCTTGAGGCAGTAGTCGCGCTTGCAGGTCTGGCAGTGCACGCCGGGGGTCAGAGACGTGCCGACCACGGTCTTGCACTCGGGCGACGCGCACGGCTTTTCGTACGTCTTGTCGCGCAGCGTCTTGCCGCCTGCGCTGCCTAGCGAGGGCCGGTTGAGCTGCGCGAGGCGCCGGCGTTCGGCCCAGGCGCCGGCGTTTGCGCATTTGTGCGCCGTCTCGGTGCGGTGATCGAGACAGAACGTCTTGCTGCATGACTGGCAGTAAAACGGGAGGAAGTCGAGTTGGTTGCAGTATTCATATTGGCAGTGCTTGCCGACCAGCGTAGCGTCCGCTCGGTCTCTCATAACGTAGCTTTCTTCAGGTGCGTCAGGTGCGGGAGACGACATTTTGCTGGTTTCGAGGTCAAATAGGGCGTTTTATAGGTAAGGGTTATATGGCGTGATTCGTCACGCGCGGCCGTGGCGCGTATAGGCAGAAGCGGTTGCGATGTGATGATGGATGACCAACGTTGGGCGAAGCCTCTAGAAACGCCTACCAGTTTGTGGCGATGAGGTCTAGAGTGGAACAACAATGCCGCACCAGGCGTCGCAGTCGGGCCGCCAGGGGTAGGATTTCTTTATTCTTTTTAACAAATCGAATCTAGTATTACAAAGTGGCAAGGCTGATTGAAATTCTCCAAGCTTTCTCTCATTTTGCTCTTTGTGAGCAAAAAGCTGCAAGGGTGGTCTAGGTACTGGGAGCTGAATAATGCGCTGGCTGGTCCGCGAAACGAACCAAGTTGTTGGCAAGCAAATGGAATATTAGCCCAGGAGGCGACACACTATTTAAAAAAGCCTGGCAGAAAACGAAAAAGATGGCGTATAGTTGACTACAATATATATATATGAATTATGAAAGAGTTGAGCGCTATATTTAAGAAAAGAGCACAAAAGAACAGGAAATCAGCCAGCTCCCGGGTAGCACCGAGCGGCTCATTCTTTCTTGACCTTTCCAAGCTCAGCCTCTCTTCCCGTCACAGGCGCATTGCCCACGGCTTGCTTGCCTCCAAAAGCTTCAAAACCTCTATGGAACACATATTCGACAGCGTGCTCTACAGGCTCGTCAAACATGGCCGGAAGGAAGGGTACGACCGCCAGGCCAAGCCCAATAGGTGTCCAAGTGCGGAAAGTTGCGTTCTTGGCATTCTTCAACGCCCTCCCGGAGTAGCGTACAACGCTGTGTATGGTGAACGCCGGCAGTCCCATACTCGCAACCGCCTGGAAAATCCCTCGCTGCACCATCACCGTTCGGTAATCCTCAAGCGGCGGCACGACACCCGGCGTCAGCTGCTTGGTTTCTGTCGCGGGAAGACCGGTAATCTTTTGCTGGTGGGCTGTGAGCTCCATCTGAGGGTTGAGAATCCTCTGGTTGTGGATGTATGCCCGGTAACCCTCGTGGCTGACATCGCCGAGGAGATAGAGCCACGAGATACCGTACGCGGCGCGGACCACCTTGGGATGGGCTACGGGTCGAAATGATTCACCAATGTCGGAGGTATATGCTACATATCGATGCGCAGAGAGCATAATGGTCCGCAGACGGGTTGCGTAGGCGGCATATCGGAGGTTCGTCTCTGTAGAATCCGGCCCGCTAAAGCACAGAGTCAGTAACTGGATTATAAGAGGAATGTCTGGGTAATGGAGGTTCGTAAATCTTACTTTCCCTCTTTCACATCGTCGAAGAAGCTGCTATTCTCTGCATTGGCCTTGTCGACAATCTTTTGCAGTTTGGCGGGGAGCTTTTCTCTAGCTGGGAGCTTGTCGGCCTCAGTACTGGGACTGGCAGCGCTGGAGTTGGCGCTCGATGGCTGCTCCTCCTTGCGCGTTTCTGTTTTCCCCCACCAAGGCATTTTCGGCGATGATCTCAGGAAAATGAAACAGATATTAATTATCTGAAATCGGCCTGAACAGCAAATATTCGACAAATTTCCAGCGATGATGCAATCACTAAGCTCCGGGATAACCGGTGCCATCTGGAAGCTTGATATTCGGCCTGCCGAAGTATAGCCGCGTTACGGGCCTGCGTTTCCAGGCGGACGGACAGTCGAATTTCTGACCTCTCCACCATCACCCTCAGCATTCAGCATCGTTCAATTGATACGTGACGTGCTCTAATCCCCTCAATTCGTCTTCCGAAACCATCTTCAAAATGGGCGCCTCCTATACCATTGCTGGCCGTCAAATCGGTAGCCACTACGTATGCCTGGCCCCCCCCTTCCTGGAAGCCAATTCCCCTCAAGCACTCTTGCGATGGTGACACGACTACTAACGGAGCACCATAGCTCGCCATGGGCTGGCTCGCCACTTTTGCCGGCGGCATCTACTACGTCTCGTCTGGCCCCAAGGCCCCTGCCGCCAGCACCGCTGCTCCCCCGATCAACGCTGCCAGCTCCGACGAGGCCGACTTCATCAAGTGCGACATTTCTCAGCCAACATGTTCAGCGAACGAGAGACTCATATACTAACCTCCCCTTGCAGGAAGTTTATCGAGCAGGCCGAGAAGAAGAACTAATTGGGCAACTGAGGCATTCGGCGGGACATTGTACGACGCGATGTATATATATGCTGGTGCTCCCAGTTACGCTCGATCTAATAGTCGAGCGAGACAGCATTTCGGCGCTTCAATTTATGCGCAGTTTTTCTTTGTCAACTTCTGCGGCTGTGATATTTTCTTTGATCTGGAACACATTGGCTAACCGTATGGTCGAGATCAACTACGACGTGTCTCTCGAACGGAACGAGACTCTTTCAACGAGTTCCACAATGAGCATATTGCTACCGATGGAAGGGCGAGTACCAGCCTAGAGCTAATTCGCACCTGCCCGGGAGAATTGAATACAGTTATTGCTCGTTCAAAACCTAAAGAGGTTACGATAGTTCTGGGTTCATTAGCTAGGTCTATGATGCAGGCAGTCAATTGCCTTGACAAGGCAGTAATATCACGAGGTTGACAATGTTTCCATGCCCAATATTTCAGGCTATTTTCGTCACCACAACCTTGCATTAGCCCTACACAGGAGCGCTGACGATACTTAAGGTGAAAGGCTTCACTATGTATACCCTGAATTAATCCTACACATGCAACAGTTGAGACTGATGATCACAGAATGGTCATGCTAAAGAGGCGGGCAAAAGTGCATGTTACACAAACAATACATGTATTATAAGTACCACAACTCTTGGTACCTTCATCACCTGACTTCGTCATCTCATCTCGTCTGGCCTTTGTGTACTGCTCTTGACTTCTCTTCGAACATCATCTTAGGAACATGCATATTCGGCGCCCCTGTTAGCGCAAACGCCCGTAGTGCAATTGCGCAGGGACATTGTCCCCAAGAAATTTTGCACTTAGCAAGCACAAGCGGCAAAGCGGTTACTAATGGATCACGTGCAGCTACACAAACAGACAGGCGCATCACCGCCTTAGTCGAAATTGCTCTCCAATGCGACTCATCGGATACAACGATTGCAACAATCGCAGCTACCCAAACCCACCCTGGGATAGCTGCGACTCAACCATGTCGGAAGACACTACTGACCCAGCGCTGCTCCCCGACCCAGCCCACGATCTTTCGTTAACGCCAGTCACGACTTCCAAGGAACGCCATTCCCTGACGCTCGATCAGCGTCGCGCGTTGAGAAGATGGGCTAGCAACCAACCTTTGCGCCCTTCCCACAGGGCCTGCATCGACTGGTTCTTTTCTCAGTACGGGCAGATGATCAGCCAGTCCACTGTATCCCACTCGCTGTCGCCGAAGTACTCTCGACTTGATGGAGAACACCCACAGCTGTCTGGGTCGCGTCTACGGTTTGGCAACTGGCCCGACGTGGAGAAGCTCGTTTTGCTGTGGTATCAGCAAGTGCAAAACTCTGGTCGACAACCAACAAACGATGAGCTGGGCGAAAAGGCGAAGACAATCTTCAGCCAGCTACCCCGCTACCGCGACGAGCCTGCGCCCGAGTTCTCGCCCGGCTGGATCCATCGGTTCAAGAAGAGATACGGCCTTCTCATCCGGCGGCAGCGACGGCACAATGACTCCGCCTTGGACACCGCCGAAGACAGAGACTACCTCGCCGAGAGCGTCTCGCGCTTCATGGCCATCGCGCCAGACACGAGCCCCGCAGCCATCCGCGAGCAGATCCTACGTGTTGTTGGTGTCGAGACGTCACTTAACACCTGTGCCCTCGTCCGCGATGAGATCCTCCATCGCATCACCCTTGAGAACCCTCCAACGCACAACATACCCATCTCGCCGCACGAGGCTGAGGTGCCCCCGCCGGGGCCGCCCGATGAACAGCAACAACATCAGCAGCAGCATCAACAGCAACAACATCAGCAGCAGCAGGAGCAGCAGCAGCAGCAGCACATGTATGCGGATGATGACCCCGAGGTCGTGCTGCAGAACGCGCTTCGCCAGCTCCAGGAGGAAGAGCAGGCTGCCGAGGAACAAGCCGCAGCCGTCCGCGAGGAGCGCGAGCGAGCCGAGCGAGCAAGCCTGGGGGTGCCGCCCATGATCGATGACCGACCGCCCCCAGACCATAGATACGAGACTCCTTCGCATGAGATGCCGCCAGAGCTGACCTTGACACCGATTCATTCGACGGACCCGCTGGAGACACAGGAACAGCCCCTGCGCTGTCCCTTCTGCATCAATCAGCGCATGCTGCGGAGTATCAAGGAAGCCGTCGAACACCTATCTACCCATGTGGTGGTGTAAAGGGAAATTCATTTGCCAATAGCGGTAATGCATCTTCTTTCTCATTATCTGGCACTTGCATAACCAGAGCACTGTTTGTATTGCTGTACTTTGATGGCATATCTCTGCGGCGGTATTTTCTGTCGGCGTTTTCATATTTACTGAAGGATACCAATGCTATCACGAATTGCACGATTGAAGCCGATTGAGGTCGTCAATGAAAACTGATTTTCGAGATGCATGTGCCTCTTTGTCTATATCAGTGCAGCACTTCTTAGCAGTGCAACTATGGGGTCTTCAGGCTCTTTCCTGTTCACTGGTTCTGAGCCTATGTAATTCTTCCAGAACTTGAGCCCTTCCAGACCCTCTTCTCTGCACAATGCCCCATGCTCCTCCGCCATGAGCAGCTCCTCCTCTGCAACGCCGAGGCTCCAGCCGAACCGCTCAGCGGCTTCCTGGGCCGTCACGCCCCGGCCGAACGTCTGCCAGTCCCAGAGCACCTCCCGGTCTGGAGGGAACTCGTGCAGGTCCTGGAGCCACGTGAGCAGTGCTTTGATGGTGATCTCGTCGGTGCGGTCCCGGCCCTGGACGACCATGACGCCGCTCCTGAACGTGCGGAGGCGCACAGGCAGCTTCAGGCTTTCCCACAGCCGGGCGGCCTTTTCAAAGTCGAGCGGGCTCACCAGCTCAACGCCGCCGCGCGCCCGGTTGAACATGGCCCACAGATCAACCAGCGTCAAGATGCCGCCGGCCTTTTTCAGCACGCTGCGCCTGTCGTCGGTGAGAAACTCGGCCAGGTTGCGCGATAGCTCTGAGAGATAGAGGGATTCTGATCCGCTGCTGCCCAACATATCCTTTGTCGTTACAAGGCCAAGCTGATTTGCCGACTCGGCGAGGATGGCGTTTTCTTCCGCAGAAAAGCTGCCGCCGTTTCCGGAGCCCTTCTGTAAAGAAAACTTCTCTGCAAGCGCAATAACCTCTTTTGCAGAGGCCATGAGCGCTTCGAGATCCTCAAAGGCACTGCCAATGAGCAATTCGTTGTTCTTGTGCCTGCTCAGTCCAAGCTGCTCCAGGCCAGCAATCCCTGCCGTCTTTGTTCTTCGTTCGCTTTGGCCTGCATCGCCTTCCGCGCCAGAGACGCTGCCATCTCGCGGACGTCCCTTTGGCGGGGGAGGCGCATTCTGCTGCAACCACTTGCGCTGCGTCAGAGACCCTTTCAATCGTTCGTAGAAAATCTTCTCCCCCCCGCCGCGGAAAGAGATCTTGATCCCCTCGATGGCTTCTAGGCTGATAGGACCGCTTGCATTGCTATTGTTAAGTATGGGCCCAGGCGACTCAGTTCGGTTGCTCTCTAGGGCAGGATTGGACGCAAGAACATGACCTGCCTGGGATACAAGCGACGCGCCACACATCTCACATGAGTTTAAAGATGGATGATTGAAAAATGTACATCTTGGGCACTGTAGAGGATCTTTTGACCGGTTGCTGGAGGCGCCTTGGAAGAAGGTGCCGACGTCCGCTGCCCGCTCGGCAGCAACCGGCGAACCTGAAGGTGGTGCTGCAGATCGCTTGGAGGCATTGGATATGGCGGCTTTCAGAACGTGCTGCAATGTTGGCTTTATACCGCAAGCCAGGCATGGTGGTAGAGGCGTGTGCGCATTTGCTGTCATAGCATCAAAGTTGGCAGGCACTGGATTAGAGAAACTGCATATTTTGCAAACCCAAGTGGCGGCCGTGACAGTAGTCGAATCACTCGGAGGTCGATAGCCGCCTTCACCGCTCGGTTTTGGAGTCAAATGCCTCGGAATCTGCCCAGTGGTCGAAGAACGTTGACTCTGAAGACCTGTCCTGCGAAGTGGCTTGGGTATTAGAGTAATCTTGGCTGACGACTTGAGGAACCCTGCATAGAATTCATGTCTATCCACGTCTTTCAGCTCTAGGGCCGCAGAGTTTAGGCGAGGGTCGTTTTTATCCACGTAACATATTCGATGTGTAGTCAAGTATACCTGCCCATTTTGTTGATTTGGCAATTTGAACTTGCTTCGCAGAATCAGTGTCTTGTTCGGAGCGGGTAGAGATAAAGAGCGCTTACCCCTCATAGAGGCCAACATTATCTTGTACAAATAGCAGCACCTCATCTGGTAGATACGAGGGCCTTAGTGCCGTGGTCAAGTCAATATGTTTTAAAAACATCCGTCATGTCACATCACCGTGGCTGGTTGTTTTGGTGTGAAATGAGTGAGGGCAGACGTAGGTGAAGATCGCCACAGAGGCGGTTCGGGTTCGAGTAAGTAAGCCGGAAATGTGGGAGGTTTGGCAGCTCAAATAAAAAAAAATCAACCCAAATTAGATGCCCACAAGCCCTCTCGAAGAAACGAACTTGATCAGCTCCTGCTGAATTAATAACTGTTAACGGGATGATGTCCAATTCTTGCCGCCTGTGCACAGGCAAGGCAGGTAGGCTTGCTACCCGAGCTTCTGCCGGTCGGGTCACGGGACCCAAACGTTGCGGCACATCCTCCCATTTTTGCTTTCAATCGAAGCCTCTTCTCAAAAATCTTGTTACGAGGCACCCCTTGAAGAAAACGTCGCTCATAACTCGTCGTCATCGCCGTCAACCACTCCCGTGAACTAACCTTAGACAAGCTATCGCACTCAATATGGTGCCTGGTTGGCCTGCCACGCAAACAGCGCAAGCCGCCCAGTCTGCGCCCTTTACCTATTCACCGAGTATGTGCCACCTGTCGGTGCAACGTGAGGGCGCCAGTGATTAACATGTTTTAACAGATCCTGCATTCATCCCCGTACAAGTTCGGCAAGGGTTCTCACAATATATTCCTGCTCCTCGCCCAAACCAGGCGGAGCCGTCCGACCCCCCTGCAATGTCACCACCAGCTGCCTCACCTCCAGAGACCCAGTCCAAGGCGAAGACTGAATGGCCGGATTCCGTTAGAAAATATGTCCAGCGATCTTTCCTTCCCGAGAACGACGATATCTCGGTGACGCGCTCCGAGCTAGAGTCCAAACTTAAGGAGACTATTGGAACAGCCAAGGAGAACGGCTCCATGCATTCGCTTGACTGGGATAACATGCCGCTGCCTCAAGTGCTTGTGAAAGCCGACCGGGCCGCAAAATTAGGGAATCCACTCTATAGCGTCGAAAATACGAGAAAGCGAAAATCCATCGAGTTCGCAAACGAAGTTGTCGCGAAAGCCCCATGGAACACTGTTAAGGATCGTAACTCCCTAGAGATTCGGACATCGCCTGCATCGGACAAACAAGGAGAAATGGACAACCGAGCAAAGTCCAGTAAGTTTCAGAAGGACGCAAATAAGCGCAAACGCCGCTTCGAGAACGAGTACAATGCCGCGAACATTACACCAACGGAGAATATTATATCATCGGGACCTATCGTGGGCACCAGCGAGGTATTGGAGAAGAGATATCTACGCCTAACTGCGCCTCCCATTCCTTCCAATGTTCGCCCCGAACACATTTTGCGTCAAACCTTGGATTTACTGAAGAAGAAGTGGAGGAAAGAGGGCAACTACTCTTACGTGTGCGACCAGTTTAAATCGATGCGTCAAGATTTGACTGTACAGCGCATAAGGAACGACTTTACAGTTTCAGTCTACGAAATTCACGCCAGAATCGCGCTTGAGAAGGGGGATATCGGTGAGTATAATCAATGTCAGACCCAGCTGCGTTCTCTATACGAGCTGGGCCTGAAGGGAAACCCCATGGAATTCAAAGCGTACCGTATTTTATATTTTATCCACACAGCCAACCGGACTGGATTGAACGACACGTTGGCCGATCTAACCACAGCAGAGAAGGAGGAGCCGCCTATTAAGCATGCATTGAACGTGCGGTCGGCGTTGGCGTTGGGGAATTATCACAGATTCTTCCAGCTATATCTCGACACCCCCAACATGGGAGCATATCTCATGGATATGTTTGTGGTCCGAGAGCGCCTATCAGCACTGTGTAATATGTGCAGAGCGTGAGTTGTGAATGAGCGCAGATTCTGACTGAATGCTGACACGGAACAATAGGTACAAACCCGATGTGAAGCTCCGCTTCATCACCGAAGAGCTGGGCTTCGAATCGGATGCTGATGCAGCCCAGTTCATCATTGACCAAAAAGGTCAAGACTTGCTCGAGGATCGTTCCGACAATATCGTCTTTTTGACAGGCAAGGCCGGAAGCCTCTTTGAGAACTCCCGCGCCACCGCTTTCAGACGAGTCGATATCAAGGGTCAGATCTGAACGTGACCCCTTAAGTTTTCTTCATTTCTTCGCGAGCTTCCACACACTATCCCATCACCAGTCCCAATTCTTGGAACGACGAGTTACCCGGACACTCTGCTGACGAGCGGACCCCCCCTCTTCTTTTTGGCACATTATCCCCTTGACCGATATGATCTCTGTTACATCCCTGTAGAGGCGAAACTCCTATTTTGCCAGCGCACTCCCGATTTTTCTCTCCTCTCCTCACAACTAGCGAATGATCACGGTTCAGAATTCCATGGGACAGCGGAGCTTGTTTCCCTCGAGGCAGGCGAAGATGCAACGAACTATTTACAAAAGCAGCATGGGAGACTCACACACTTCTACCCGGTTCAGGCGTTTTGGCGCTTTCATTTAAGGCGAAGGGGCACACGTTTTGTTCAGTTTCTTGTTTTTCCGGTAGCCGTAATCACCATTGGCGGCTTTTCTTTTGGGAATGGTTGGATAAGTTAGAGGCATAGGCCGCTTCGTAGCTTAGTGTTGATAGCTTCAAAGTTTGCAGGTGGTTTTCCCCCACCTTTGAGCTGTCCTGCGACGTATTGCGAATATGCAGTGCATGTGGCAATTGTTTGTGTATCTATGTTTGGCCTTGAATCATGAGGCCTGTAGGTTCATGCGCGCTGCGGAAGAGGACAGGTAGACGTTTCAGGCTTTCTGCCGAGAGCCAATGATGAGGCACTACTACGCAACCGCGGGTCCTTGACCCAGTAGTACCGATTATGGGATTGCGATACAGCAAGATTGTGAGAGTATCGGATGCTTCTATGCCTGCTTCCATTCAGAATTCCCTTGACTCTGTGCGACATTGCACGAACATAAGACACGGGCTGGCAAACGGCCGAACAATGGGCCGGCACCCAGAGCCAGGCCGTCGAATCGACAAAGAGGCCGCGGCTGAAAGACCACAGAATTCATGGAATGTGTATATTCCCCATGATTTCTACCCATTGTGCGGCCCAAGCCGGTGCTAGTGCGATACCATGATGCTGGTCGAGCTGTAGCTACATACCAAGCAGGGCCTGTGCCCAACAGCTGAGGGAGGGGTATAGCAATGCAGACAAAGCCAACCCGTGGCTTGGGGATTACACAAGATGCTATCGTTTATTATGCGGTGTCCACAAGAAACAATGGCCTGGCTGAAATAGGGGTCGCATTCCAGTGGCGGGTGGCTAGGGTAGTTTCAACGGGCACGAGACCCCGACTTTGGCGCCGATGGAATGAATTGTCGTTTGTGTTCTTTTCCCTGTTTTGGGCCTTTTAAGATGTCATGACAAATAGCGAATGATGATGGATAATTGAAACCTTTACCGTAGAGGTTGGAAACGTTAGATCGCAAGTATCCATTAGCACAGGTTTGCATAGTGGTGGCGTTGCCATCGAGGACCGTGGAACATTGGCTTTGTTAGCGTTGTTGTGGTAGAAAGCGCGGTACGCATGATTTACTAGAGATTGAGATGGTGACTGGCGATGGCGAAGTTGTATCAAGGAGGCGACTTAAATGGCTGTTAGGCCCGTGAGAGTGCATGGTCGTCTATTTGGGTGATGGCTGTCTGCTGCCAGCCATGTACCGGCAGTACAGTACTAGAAAGCAAACCCCACGAGCTATCGGAGTTGATCAGGAGTAATGTCATTTTCCCGCATAAATGTTTCTTGTACATGATTAAGTACTGTGGTACCGTGCTGGGCGGCGGTTAATAATCAATAAAGCGCAGGCCGCCTCCATGTATGTAGGTACCCAGGCCCAGGCAGCTGGACAGCTGGAGGACGATGCGGGCATTTATTTGTCCTGACAACCTTTCGAAACAATCCCATTTTTGTTTACAGAACATCAAACCTACCGACCTGAGTGCAGACAGCCGCCAATGCGATTGCAATGCTATAGATGGGCGGAAATTTGCCCAGAAATATGCGCACAGGCAGCAACCGTTGCATTCCGGTGCTATTATTATTATCGTGCCTGCGCATCCAGCCAAGGACATATGTACCATAACATCACCGAATTGGGCTTGCTGGGTGGTGGCTTTAGCTTTTGAGTGGCTGATTAGTGGTTCTGTTGCCTCCTTCTCCAGCCACTGTCGACTCTGCCGACCCCGCTGCGCCCCTTTGGGGGGCCATTTTATAAAGCTGCGAATACCTGGATTGCTGGGCAAGCAAGCGTTTATACCTTGGCCTTATAACGCAGGGCCTATCAAGATATACCTAGGCTTGTAGTACGTCGACATACGAATAGCACACAGGCAGGCAAGAGATGCACCACCACATCAGGGGCCATGCCTTGAATCGTCAATATTCCTTTATTCTTTGCGCCAAAAAATTAATACCCCTCCTTTTCGCGCCCTCACCCCCCAGCTCCTCTCCATCATCCCTCCGCTCATCCCTCCCTCCCCTTTCGCCTGCTTCTGCTTCCTCTCACCACCAACATCAACCCATTGATTCATGCACCCACCTTGCCTTCGACCCACCAGAGCCGCTCCCTGTGCGCTACTTGTCGGCCTGCCACGGCGCTTGCCGCCACCACTTCGTTGTTTTCTTCACACCAGCCATTAATTCCTCCCTCTACATCTAACTAGTGCGACCTCTCGCTACTTCCACTGAGGGGGGACACTCTCAAGAGAGCTCGACATCTGACAGAAAACGACCCCCTCTGCCGCGCGCCTCGAACCTCCTCGTCCATCTGCCCTTGGACGTTGCTTCGCCTCTGCGCCGGTTATCTACTTGATCTTGCTTGCCCGATTCATCTCCATAAGGCAATTCTTGATACATTTTGACATATTAATCCGAAACAATGAAGGTGCGTTTACTCACCGTCACCGATGTCTCTATCGCGTTCGCCCCCGAGCCAATTGTGGCGATCGCACCTTTTCGCCCAAGCCTCAAGGTAGTGGCGCGGCGCAATTTTTCAGTCGGAAAGACGGCAGATTATGAGTGCTTGCGTTCATGCCAGGTTACGCTCAAAATGCGATGAACGCGATTTGCAGATCAGAAACAGCCCTTGCCCAATCGTGACGCACATGAAAATGTTCGAAGCGCCGTGCGTTTGCTAACCTGCCTGGCTGCCCGCGAATAGGCTCTTCGAAGATCTATCAAAGGCGACAAAGATAAGGGCCAGAATGGCTCTGTCATGCCAAAATCGGCTATCGCCATCGTTCCTCCGAAAAAGGTTTGTCCGTCCGTCCCCAGCCACCGAAACGGCTCGATCCCCGCCGCCCTGCAGCGAAAAACGTTACTCGTTTGCATGCTTATTGGTGTACCGTTTTCATTAGGTTATCCGAGCGCTATACGACTACACAGCTCGCACCTCGCAGGAGCTGAGCTTTTCCGTGGGAGACTTCTTCCACGTTATCGGCCGCGAAGACGACCCCGACTGGTACGAAGCATGCAATCCGGCCCTGCCAGATGCGCGCGGCCTCGTGCCCGTCGCGTTCTTTCAGGCCCTTGGCCGGACCGAAAGAGACAGCTCCCAGTCCGAAGGCAGCGCCGCTCGGCCCCCTACTGCCAACAAGACACCGGATCATGATTCTGGATATAGCGACGCTTCCCCCACATCTGCCAAACCCATCCAGCGCCTCTCAAAATCTGCTGGCAAGGGCGGTGCCATGGTCTATGGCATCGTCATGTATGATTTTGTCGCTGAGCGAGCGGATGAATTGAATGCCAAAGCTGGCGAGGCCATCATCGTCATCGCCCAATCAAACCCGGAGTGGTTTGTTGCAAAACCCATCGGCCGACTCGGCGGCCCTGGGCTGATTCCCGTCTCCTTTATCGAAATTAGAGACATGGCCACCGACAGGGCCATTACCAACCCAGGGGATGCCATCAAGCAGGCAGGCGTCCCTCGTGTTGAGGAATGGAAGAAGATGGCGGCCGAATACAAAAATAGCAGCATAACTCTAGGAAAGTTTGAGGCTGGTCAACAACAGATGGAACAGGGCATGAATCGTCTCAGCCTTCAACAGCAAGCAGAGAATCCAGCCGCCAGTCAAAAATCTCGTACCCAGTCACAGCAGGCAGCCAAATATGTCAGTAGCTCGACATCCGATCTCTACGCCCCGGTCAAGGCCGAAATCCCTCGTTACTGCTACGCCGAGGGAAAATATTGGTTCGTCATCGAGGCTATGCTGGAGGATGGCCGACACTGGGAGCTTTCGCGATATTACGAAGACTTTTACGACTTCCAGATTGCACTGCTGACTGAGTTTCCCAATGAAGCGGGCAATACGGGAGCCCAAAAACGAACGCTTCCATACATGCCGGGGCCTGTCAGCTACATTACCAATGCCATTACGGAAGGCCGCTTGCACAACCTGGATGCATACGTGAAGAACTTGCTAAGCCAGCCACCTTATATTTCTCGTTGTACCCTGGTCAAGCAATTTTTTGCGCCCCGGGAAGGTGATTATGAGATGGATGGCCCTTCCAGCCTCCAACCATATAGGGGTTCGCAAGATTCATCATCAATATCTCCTAGGAATGGCGACGTGCAACACGATTCGAGAAACAACGCTGGTAATAGCGGCTACGGAGGCCTTCCGTCGGCGCCACGCCAACTCAGCGGCTCGGGACCAGGTAAGATACACAACATTACTGTACCGGACACGACGCTGACTCAATCCAGCTGGCAACCCGGCGCAACTGATCAAAGTCAAGATGTATTATGGCGACGACCTGATTGCGTTACGAGTGCCGCGAGTTGACACGCGGACGGACAAGGATGCCCAGTTCAAGAAGCTCCAAGCCGTTATTATGACCCGCTTGGATGTCTCAGACCGAGATGAGCTTCAACTGTTCTCTCTCAACGAGCAGACAAAGCAGCCGACCAACTTGATTAGCGCCTACGATCTCGACTCTGTTCTCGGCAAGTCAGACAAGCTGCTTCTGCGCGCCGAGGTGCTGCGCGACTAGCTTGACAGCTACGGACTGTCTTTGTTCTCTTGCAGGGACTCTTTCTTTTCTTGGGTATAAATTTTTATTTCACCGGCATTTGTTTGTGTTAGCTTCAGGTGCCTGCGCCTTGTTCTACGTTCACTTGGTGGCCGCTATAACGACGTTTTTACCAGATACAACACCGTCCAGCGCTTATCAGCAGCTCAAAGACGTGGTGACAGCAATGCGGGAGAGCAAGGGCGCTTTCCAGATGACCTCATGATTTTCTTCTTCTACTTCTTTTATATTCTTCTTTGTCCTTGTAAGCAGAGCAATCGCTGTGGACCCTTTCTTTTTTCTCTTTGTAGATGTGGTTTTACATCTCGCCTTTGCAATGGCTTGCTTGTGTTTTGGTTGTTTTTGCTATGGCGTTTTAGGGTGGGTTTGATTCATTGTTTCCGTTGTCTTTTTCGTCTCACAACAATTATGCCTGAAGTGAGAATGAGAACAAGGTTGGGGAGCGGCTATTTTATATGCTTGGGGAAGAAGGCAGGAGTGAATTACATGATCTAGGGCAAGGTGATGCCGCCACCTGTCTCAATATGTGAGGGAGAGTAGGAAAATGGATGCTAGGAAAGGCGGGGGGGAGAGATGACGAACAAGGATATGTGAGGATGGAATCTTTCAATGTATCTACTTTGCGCTGATCGAATCACATTCAAATTGATCGTTGAAGAACGGCCATGGCGATGCGCTAGTGGAAAACATGTTGCGTCTCTCAATTCCGAAGCTGATTAAGCTGATGCTAATTAATGATGGTGGTACAATGCGCAACAGTACAAAACTTCCTTGAAAATGGGGGGGATTAAGAAGTGCGCTCTGAATATATTATGCAGTAATGTGTGGCAAATTGTGTCGTTTATGAGACAATGGAGTAGAAATAAGAGGGTATTAAAGAAACCAGAAGGGCAGCACGCTCACTCCAATTTTGTCATGAGTCCCTGCCGGACCTTGTAATTGACGACGCCGCCGACACCAAAAGCCGGGACGATGCGGCCGATGCGCGCCGCGCACGACGGCAACCAGCCGCGACGGATGGCTCGCCAGCGGTCCCCCCACGACACACCCACGCCGGGCCCGGCAGGCGTCGATGCCGACAACACCAACGACGGCCGGTTGTACAGGTCGAGGCCGAGCAGGTGCAGCGGCGTGGAGACGAGCTGCACGGCCGCCGGTGCGAGGAACTGCGCCGCCGTCAGGCCGGACAAGCGCGCGGCGCTCTGCGAGGTGTACACGTCGAGGTAGGGCGCGAGCCGCGCGGGGACGTTGAAGGACGCGAAGATGGTGAGGCAGTCGCGGAGGGCGAAGATGGCGAAGCAGGGCAGCGGAACGGGTCGCGGGGCGGCAGCGCCGGGCGCACGGAAGAGCTTGACGAATGCTTGGTCCTTGTACACGCAGAGGGAGACGTTGGCGAGGGAGGAGGCGGCAAACTTGGCGGGGCCGGCGGTGGTGGTGTGCGCGGGGCGGCCGGAGAGCGTGGAGGAGCTGGTGTCGAGGGCGTTGGCGGTCAGGTAGGTGCCGCCGTAGAGCAGGAAGACGAGGCCGACGGGGCGGGAGGCGAGGGTGCGGAGGGGGTGGCGGGCGAGTTCGGAGAAGGACCGACGGAGGGAGGCGAGGATGGATGGGCTGGAGCCGGATGCGTTTTCCATGATGGATCTGGGAGGGGAGGGGAGGGGAGGGTTTGTTAGACAGAATCGAGGGGGGGGAGGAGCATGGAGAGAGAGGGGGGACCTACTTGTCAATGAAGGCAATGAGAGGGGATATTAGCCCAGCAGCGCAGGAGGCGCTCAGGGCGTCGGCGCCGAGACGCATGCCGAGGTTTTTGGTGTTCCATTGGCGTGACTGTAGACTGGATTGTGCGGTGGTCGAGGATGTAGGTGATGATGTGGGAGATGTTGATGCTGGGGTCGAAGGGGTGAGGAGTGGTTGTGTTTGCGCCGTGGAGGCCGCCGCCGAGGGAGCCATGGCTGGTCCTGTTCGACGTGTCTTTGTCTTTCTGTATCGTATGTGGCTGTTTGATGCACGTTTCTATATCGTAAAAGGGCAATGAGCGTATCTGTGGCGGTTCGTGACGGGATGGAGCGGCGTGAGGAGCTGTCTAAAGGTCATCGCTCAGCTTCGGTTCTTGTCGGGCGGAGGAGCTGCCGGGTGAATTAGATGGCGCGGGCGAGATGCCAATGGACGGAGAAAAGGTCGTCTTTTTTGAAAAGGACGGAGACTCGTCGGAAATGGGGTGTATCGGATATGTAAGCTGGAGGGGTTGGTGGTTGGAAAATGAGGAGAGATATGCACAGGTATGGAGCTTTGCAACTCGATTCGCTTGGTTGGGTGGAACTGACGAAAAAAAAATCCCGAAATCGGAGCTAGATGAGACTCTGCGGCGCTTGTTAGCTCCCAGTTGGGGGCAAGCTCATTTTTTATTTCTTGACACCCAACTAGCACCTGATGGACAGTAGAGGCCCAGTACGGCAACGCGATCCGAGCGACGGGTGGGTTGTTACAAGGGAATTAAAATGGAAGCTGACGCAGGCAAATATTTTAATGCTAAAGGGTTGGGTTATGGGCTGTTTGGTGAGCGCCATTGCACCAAAAAAGAGAGGCGGTGCCCCAGCGCAGCCGTTTGATCGGTTGCTTTTTATTAGCGGCAAACAAGACGATGGTGAAAGCTAGCAACGATCTCGTCATGCTACATCATCTGCACAAATTGAAAGGATCACAGAACCACAGATTTACGAACCCATGATACCGCTAACCACGTAGTTTATGTTAAATATCCTGTAGCTAGCTGCTCGGAATTCGCGACGCAACTTCCTCCAGACTGGGCTCTTTCTCGGGTCGGATGACTTCACTGGGATCACTGGGATCATGACTAATTTCGTACGCGTTGAGTTCTCAAATATAGTACCCTATTAAGTTTGCAAGACCAAGCTTCCCTCATCACTCTCTTCTCCTCAGCTGTGATCGTAGTGCCATCAATCGTCTCGTTTCCTCGCGCTTGCAATACGTTGCGCGTTACTCTCAGTATATCTCATCAACTGCTGGTACTCATAGTAATCTTCCCTCTCTTCTGCTTCCACTGACTGGGAATGCCAGCTATCCATCTTATAATAATCATCCTGTATAGAGGGTACCGACGCATACGCAAAAACTTGTCTCTCCAAGTCTTGCACTGGATTTTCCCGGCCAAAGTTGTCAAAGTGGACCATTTCAACCCTAAGCCTTTCATCCTCGACACTTTCATCCTCGACACTTTCATCCTCGACACTTTCATCCTCGTAATAAACGTAAAATTTGACAAGTGCTGGGAGTTGTAGCGCGGTTGTTCTCCTGAAGAGGGCTGCCCATGTTTCCTCTGGCTTGGGAACTTTGTGTTCTGGACGGAAGTATAGTGTGCAGTTCGTAAGTCTTACTTCTGACAGAGTGGCTGCATGTGCCTCCAGAAATTTGAGCAAAGGAGGAGATGATAAAAAGATGTGATTGAGAGATAATGTCTGAAGCATGGGCAAGTTGATACGTATTTGTGGGAACACGTCGTAATTATACCGGGTGCCAGTCAGGTTGAGACATGAGAGCTCTTTCATGTGACAAAAGAAATGTTCTCTGGCGTCCACAACCATAGTAGGATGCGGAAAATAATCGCGGTGACCGAGAAGGTCGGCGTGAATGCTACCAAGAGTGGCTGATTTGAGGCGACCAAGCATCTTGCGAAAAAGTGGCGTAGAGAGTGCCGAACCGCGGACCGGCGGCAATTCACCAAGTTTGAGCTCTCGTACCCCCATATTCTGTGCGATAGCTGTGTATGTTTCGTTCAAAGCTGCCCTCCATTTGCAGCGCTGCTCAGCCTCCGCGGCCTCAACAGGATGCACGGTTGAGAAATAGTCGAAGCCATTACGCGATATCAAGTTACGCATTTCCCGGTAGGCAAAGCTAACAGCGAGAGCATCGCAATTTGGCGTATCAGAGCCTTCAAGTAGCTCGCGAGCGGCTGGGAGAAGCGCGGGAGACTTGAGAAGGGGCAGCTCCCAGTCCTCGAAAGGTCCGGTATAAGGTTCGGCCAGGCAGTGGAATTTTATGCAACGAACAAGATTCCCGTGTGCTTTAACAGCCGCGAGTGCAGAGCTGGAGGTTCTCTCATCATTTTCAAAGCTGATAGTATGGAAGATTCGCGGCGCAAGCGTCTTGCGCCATAGCTTGCAAGTGGCGCTCAGGCGACAGAGGTCGGACTTTGTCAGCTGGCTGAAAGTCATATCTGATAGCTCGGGGGGAAGCGGAGAATAAAGGACAACATTGTACTGGTATACTCGGGGTGAGAAGAGGTTGGAGCTCTGGTGATGGTTAAGGGATTGATGTCTGTATGTCGTCGAGTGACCATTCGTCGTTCTCTGGCCAAGAAGGTGCAGGTGCGAGCTCCTAGCTGTTATGTTCATGTAGGCATAAAGTCAGTTAAGAAAACAAGAGTCACAAATGCCTCTAACGCGTTTGTTCGTGGTTCTGCTGCTTTCGTTTGGTTTGCTCAGAGAGAATATTACTCACAGGCCACGTGACGGGTCGGCGTTAAAAAAAAATAAACAAAGATTGACTCGCCCGTTTGCTATTATGGTGCTGCAAACACTCAATCCATTAAAGCAAGGTAGATGATCTGAGTGATATATATCAACGCGGTGCTTTGTCCATGTATTTCTCAAATTATTCAATATCATCCTTGTCATAGCGAACCTCTTCTCTCCGTGTCATCTCCACAACAAGGTCAGTCAACTTGTCCAGCTTCCTGCTCAGGTCCTCAATCTGTGCTTCCAGCGCGACACGGTCCGCCCCTTCTAGGTCCTGTTCAACCGCGGTTCTTTCCTGCGACACCGGCCGGCGGCGTCGTGCACGCTTGCGGCCCCTATCTGTTCTATCCACTTCGATCCACGACTCCGTCCAACCATCACCGCCAGGCACGTCCAGTATGGACCCCGTCAGCCGGGGCAGGCCGTCAATGGCGCCGCCGCGGGGCACCAGGACCTCGTAGAGGCGGATGACGGCCACGATGGGCGCGTGGGTGACCTTGAGTAGCCAGATGCGGCCGCCGCGGAGGGCGTCGTCGCCGCGAAGGACGAGGCGCCAGGGGCGGAAGACGAGCAGGGCGAGCAGGTTGAAGGGCGGGTAGAAGTGGGTGAGGCGGTTGCTGGTGGCTGCCTCGAGCACGTAGACGCTGTACACGTAGATGTACTCTACGTGCGCCTCGCCCATGACGCGCGAGAAGCTGTTGGCGAGCAGACCCGCGAGCGAGCCCATGAGCAGGAAGGTCGACATGGTAATGAAGACGATCATGAGTGGTGGGCCGAGATACGGGTCGATATCCCGCATGATATCGAAGCCGACGTAGCTGGAGCCGAAGAATATTTTGCCGAGTACGCCAGCCATGCTCATCAGCGAGAAGTGGTCGCGGCCGAGGAGGGAGAAGGTGGTGAGGAAGCCGCAATAGATGATGAGGATGATGACCATGAACTTGAGAAAGTCCATGGTCATTTCTTTGAGGCACGGGATAAGGATGCCCCACGAAGGGTTCAGAGAGAGGATGGAGCACATCCGAGGCACAAGAAACAGGGCCTCGAGGGCAAGAATATCAAAGGCCATGTTGTTGATGGCCACACTGTCCTGCAAAACACCAGTGATTCCTACGTTCATCTTGTTAGCGTCACCGCAGCACACAAGCATCACGCCAAGCGGGGAAAGATAGAAGGACCTACTGAGCGCTGCAAATACGCATCCCAACAACATCATGATGAGGTCGCACACGTTCCAGACGTCTGTCACATAAAAGACGGAGCCGGCGTCGAGCCACTCACTAAACTCGTCGTAGCAAAACGCCGCGATCCACACCCACAGCACGCCCTCGGCGACGGTGATGTGCTCCGTCACGCGGCGGATGAGCACCGTGTAGTAGAGATAGAGGAATATCAGGAAGAAGAAGGCCTCGAACGTCTTGAGGTACTCGGGGACGCGCAGGCGGGAGTAGGCGTCGGTGGAGGCGGCGCGAGGGTTGTAGAGGCGCGGCGTCTTGGCGGCGTGCACGGAGAGCGAGTCCCAGAAGACGATGTCGCCATGCCAGATGCCGGTGACGATGCGCTGCACCGAGCGGCGGCCTAGGAAGCGCTTGGCGCTGGCGACGACGGCAATCTCGAGCGCATTGAGCGAGCGGAAGGCGACGGCCGGGTCGGCCTCGCCGTCCGCCCAGGTCGCGTCGTCGTCGTCGTCGGTTACAAGATGTGCAAAGGAGCTCGGCCGAAGGGATCGACGGGACGACGCGCTTCCCACCTGGGCGTATCGGCGCGGGCGCAGGCTGTGGTCGCCGTTCGGCTCGGTCCGCGGGCGCGGCGCGGGCGCGGGCGGCGGTAACAGCAGAGTCGACTCCTCGTCGGCATGGCGGTGGGAGCAGCGACTGCCGCGGTCCTCGCGCGAGGGTCGGCGCGGGTCGGGAATCTCGCACAGGCAGAAGCGCATGGCGTCAGCGTCGTTGAGCAGGGCGAGGAAGCGCCAGGCGACGATCTCGCAGGCGGCGGCGCGGGACTCGCCGAGCGTCTGCTCGCGCTTGTCGGCGTCGTAGTGCCATTTGAGCACGCTGGCGTGAGCAGTGTGTGAGTGAGGGGTTCGCAAAGAATTGAGTCGAGAGAGCGTGAGAGGGAAAGCTTACAGGAGGGCATTCACGATTAGCGGGTTCTGGCACGTCTCGGCAAGGTGCTTAGCCAGGTCGTTCAGGCAGGCGCCGGCATGCGTGGTGCGGAGCTGCTCAAAGGTGCTCGGGAGCTCAATGACAGAGCGAAAGTATCTACGCAAATCAGGCGCAATTGGTCAGTGCATGGGTCGATGTTGACGGGAGGCGTGGCGCACAAGGGGTCCCGTGATGCGCGGTGAGGGGTTTGGCGCACAGTGATAGCTTCTTGATGACGGAGCGAAAATCCTCGTCGTGGAGAATGAGAGGCAATGGACAGTCGTCCGGCTCCGAGTGGACGCTCTCATCACGCGTCATGTCGGTTCCTTGGCTTCTCGCATGGGCAGCGGCGGCCATGTTGGCTTGAGGTTGGGGGAAGATGGGACCGGATCGCTGGGCGATGGCGTCACGGGCTGAAGAGCCGCGTCGGAGATTGGACGAGGGCGTCCCCATAATGTCGCATAGAAGATAGACGACAGATGCGGCAATATAGGCGCCTCATAATTCAACCCAGAAAGAAACAGATCAGAGACGCGGTGTATTCGTGGTAGGAAATAAAAGCATGCAGGATGGTAGGAGCAAATTCGCTGAGGGCTGTTTGCCTTGTGCCTGATCAGGCTTGGCGACGGGTTGTGGTGCTGCACAGCGCAACGCACTTCACTACGGATAACACTGCCGTAACATCCGGCTTCAACTTCAGCTCGAACGAGAAAAATATGACAATACCACGAGATGAACTACTATAGATAAAGGGGAAATTTTACCAAGAAATACTTGAAAATACCCCATCTCAGGTATCCGCGATAGCTCTCTCAAATATTGATGCCTAAGTCTAGGGTATCAATATGTGAATGCTGAATTTCACCAAGTCTCCAAACCCAACGTAATCACTACAGTTAAAAAAAAGAAACACGCGCCAATTAAAGTTAGTAGGCAGCAGTCAGCGTCGCAAGTTTGCCTAACAAATCCGACAACGCTGACCTCTGACGCGTACTTGCTGGTTCACTCCCCCCACTACAGCCTCACAGGCTAGGGTTCGACAGACAGGGCTGAGAAGGATCAGCACTTCTGCAGCCACAAGCATATCAATTCGTCACTGTTCGGATTAATGCGAGTAGCCCTATCTCCTCGGAAGCCGCTCCGCAGCTGGGCGTGTAAGCGTTCTCTTCGGAAAGTGGAGAGACACGGTGTAAATATAGCAACCTGGGTTATCGTTCGTCAAGGTATAAATATATTTCAATAGTAGTAGTGCACCTTAAAAGTGTTTATAGAAATCCTTCCATGAGTATCGCAACAGCCTCGAAGCACAATGGCCACTCTGACGACTCACACACCTACATCAACCGCAAGCACTGCGTCGCCTAGCTGCACGACAGCCGTCCCGGACAAATATGGCCATGTACCCTTTGATGCGTGCAACTCCAACTACAATGACAATCCGAGTTTCGAAGCAAACCTCGCCTTTGCCGTGGTCTTTGGCGCGAGTTTCGTCACCCATATTGTCCAAGCCATTGTCTATAAAAAAGTAAGTTGGTGGTAGGCCAGGGGTGCTAGCCCTTCGACGAGGAGTTCTAAGCCGACATTCTGTATGACAGCACACCCGTCCAGGAGCACAGAACTGACAGCATGCTAGGGATTAATGCCTTTGCTTATATGACGGTCGCTCGCATGGTCTATTTTGGCCTTCCCGAGAAAAAGATCTGGGGCGTCCGTGCAGTCAAGCTGACGGTGCTGTTTGTCTGGCTCGACATCATCTGTTTCCTGGTGCAGCTGGGCGGCGGCGGGCTGCTGTCTAACAATGACAACGCAAACTTGACAAGCATCGGGATGAAACTGTACACGGCAGGTATTGGGCTGCAGCTCGTGTTCGTCGTGATCTTTGGGGTCATGACGGCGTGGTTTTACAAGCGGATGCGACAAGTCTCGCGGGGACAGGGCATGGGACGACTGCGATTTCTGATATGGGTAATGCTAGCAGTTTTGGTGCTAGTTATGGTCAGTATACTTGCGTTCGCGGCGCGGAAGAGTGGCGGAGAAATTTGTGCTCCTGTCTGTTGCTAACGCGGCCTCCATCTAGATGCGAATCATTTATCGGTTGCTAGAGTTTGGTCCGGGTATCAACGCCGACAACAAGCTCATCACAGACGAGACATACCCCCTCACTCTGGATGCCATGCCCATGGCGTTGGCGCTGGGACTATTGAATTTGTTCCATCCTGGGCTGGTGTTGCGCGGCCAGGACGGCGAGTTTCCACGAGTGACTCGCAAGGAGAAGAAGGCAATAAAGCAACAGGCCAAGGAAGAGAAGAAGAGGCTAAAAGAGGCCAGAAAAGCTAGAAAAGCCGGCAAGTTCGTGTATGTGGACGACATGACGAGGCTGGCAATTGAGACAGAGGGCGATGTTGGTGGACATGCCGGAGGCTGGGAGCTGAGTCCCGTGTATGAGCGAGTATAAGCTGCATATTTCGAAAGAGATATCTGGTTCGGCGACGAAGCTTCCCGAAGAAGGCGAATTTTTTATTTGTCGTCGATTTGTGTGGAGGTTTGCAGGATGGAGATGCAAACGAGCAGTTTGGTGGACGGCGTACTAAATAACTAGGTACATAGGTAGACGTTTCGGAACGGGGTACTGTGTTTGAGGGACTTGTTTGGTGCAATGCCGGTGTATAGGGCCGAGGACGCAGTTTCACGTCCGGCTGTAGCTCTAGCATGCAATTTGTGTATTTTCGTAAAGATGTAACGTTCCGAACAAGGCATTCCAGTTCACGGGAAATAGATGAGATGATAAAACCACGTATTAATAACTTGCAGGTTATGCGGGTTGTGGAGCCGATCAGATCGCGCCACGGACATCACTGAGTGGAACTACCATTTTGGGAAGTCCTGCCCTACAGTTAAACAGCTGTCCGACTGCACGCACCTGCCATTTACGGCAGTATTGGTACCTAATAAATACTACAGATACGGATGTTATCGAATTATGTTTACCTTTCTCTTCCAATATTAAGCGGCCAGGTCGGGACACTACCTGTGCCTCAGTCACCTGCGCCTCAGTCTGCGTCGTGTCGGAGTAAAGAAGAAGCAAAAAAAAAAAGAGGAAGGGGGAAAAAAGGAAATCACAGTTGCCCCTTTCTAACTTGATATAATTGCTTTTTCCTCTGAGTACATACATTGTCTCCTTGCTGCTTGGAACCATCGGGTATGCTGAAAGGAAGCGGCACAGCCCTTCATCTGACGTCACAGCGATGTAGCAGGGGCTTTCGGGTGCTAACATGATCCCAGTATATATGTATAGCAGGTACCTATATATTGCGGATAAAGGTCCAGTGATCTCATTAAATTTATATGCACCTGGCCGTACAGGAATGGAATCCCCAGTTCGCACGGAATAGCCCAGGAAGCTTGGCTACTGTATGCCTGCCAAGATGGGAGACATGCTCTCACAATTGGTTTTTTCATTTACAATATCCCCAATCCCAGAGTCACGTCACCCAGCTCCTGTCTTGGCTGCTGTTCTAAAGGCCCCTGATCCGTGCTTGTCTCTCAGCTTTTTGTCCTCCTCTCTTTTCTGTTAGCCTGTTAGCCGCTCTTCGCAAGCTCGAGCCTTCCCACTCCTTGCTTCACTGCTTCTGATTGTCTCGTATCGTCTTGACCGTCCGTTTCCATGGGCACCAACCGGACGGACATGTGTGTAGTCGTTCCTTTGCTGTGCTTTCCTCTTCATGCAGCTTCCTCTTTAGCCCATCACCACTGACCGCTTCCTGCTTCCCGTCCGCCTCTCCTCTTCTTGGCGTCGGCTTGCTTCCATCACCCCATCCTCCCTTTTCCTTCTTGCCTCGCATTCTCTCGCTGGCAAACCAGACACCCGGCGACTCTGTAGTATCACGCTGCTTATCACCCATTTTCATCACTTCTTTTTCTATTTGCCCTTCATTTTGCAGACAAAGACGTTATTCTTGCATCATTGGCGTGCGTCGCCACACACCCATACAGGCGCTGCAGCAAGCGTTGGCCGTTGCCTGCCACCTTGCATCGTTTGCTGGGTCTTGACAACAACAACATCAAAACGCACGTACGACTCGAAACAAGCAAACAAACAAAACGCTGTTATTCTTTTTTGTCTTGACCCCCAGGAAAGAACATCCTCATTTGGCGCCGGTTTCCAGCTGCTTCGCGAGCATACAACGAAACAATCATGGCGCCTCGTCATTCAGTTGCCCACCGACCTGCCTTTTCCATTGCTGCCGCTCTCTTCATTTCGTCTGTCACAATTGCTCCTACGTCAGGCCACGCGCTACCACGTCAAACAGTCGCGCAGACTACAACAACAGAAACCTTGATATGGCCAATCCAGTCAACCCTGGCACCAGTCATACCGCCTCTGCTCGCAGGTCGCGATTTCAACACCGTGTGTGGTTATATAGGAGGCAACCCCAACCTGCCCGCGACCTGCATCGAGGGTACACATTGCGTCGTCGACATTGAGCACAAAGCGATCGGCTGCTGTCCAGATGAAGGCGACTGTACTGCAGGCATTTTCACTGGCTGCGTCGACAACAACAACCCCGGCCGCAGCGTCGTTGATCCTCATATTTATACTTGTGGTGCTGGCGATGTGTGCTACAAAAACACCTTCCAGGGCGGCTTCTTCCAGTACGGTTGCGGCTCAGCTTCTGACATGGGTACCACGGTGGCCCTCACCGCGGCTGGCCAGTCTGCTATCGCTTACACAACCGTCTCGGTTTCGCTGCGTCCTGCCATGACTCTGGCCTCGGAAACTAGCAGTGATGGCAGAGCCCCTGGTAGCACTCTGGGTCATGATAGTAAGCCCACTGGCGAAAGCTCGACCGAGACCGATAGCGGAGTCAACCATACCGGTGTCATTGTCGGCGGTACTGTTGGTGGTGCCGTTGCTATTATTTTGCTGTTCGTCCTGATAGCCTTTCTCTGGCGCCGCAAGAAGAATTCCAAGGCACCCGAGACCGAAGAGGAGCCCAAATTTATCAGGCAAGTCAGAAAGAACAATTTAGAGTGCTTCAACATCTGACTGGCAAATAGTCGTCCGTTAGCTAGTCCAGATAACGACTACGAAGACATCGATGACATGACTGACAGACGCCCCGCGCCTAAGCCGCCCGGGCCTACAAACAAGTCGGAAGAAGAAATAGCATCGTGGCCTATTCCTCCTGGAACGAAAGGGGGTGTCATCGGCGGCGCTAATGGCGTAATGGAGACTGATCAAACACCACTCACCCAAGACAACGCTCTGGCGCCCATTAATAATATTGACAACTTTTCCCCAGTCGACACTGGCAGCGTGCCTCGCCGAGGTGGTGAGCGCCCATTCTGGCAGCAAACTGGCGGTGGTCGCACTCGAAACCTGACTCGATCGTGAGGAACGGACAGTTGAGGCAAAGTTGCGCATATCAGGGTTTTGCAACGAAAGTACCAGTGCGTCGTGGCCAAGGAAATTGTGCATTTCATGTCCCCAGGTTGGTGTTTTGGAGCTGGACATGGACACGCCACTGTGACTTACAACTTCTACCCCCATTCTTCTCTTCTCCAACCCAAATCTCTTCTACAGTCCGCTGATTGTACGTTGACCATACGACACATCAGACAGCCTCTGTTTACGTACACACCTTCTCTTCCACTTTACTCTTTTGAATCATGCATATATCAGAATGCCGTTGGTTACGCGGTGGGGTAGAAGCGACATGGGAGGTCTGGACAGGACTCATTGGGTGAAAACTTCGGATGGAACCTGAACTGCAAAATGTGTAGACTGGGCCTCTTCATGATTGCCCCTTTTATTTAATAGCTTAGGTAGAGGGAAGCTTAGCGTATTGCTTAATGTCTATTGCCTGTCATTACATGTTCGGCCTGCTTACCGTCCATCGATCAAACCCACACCTGACCACTCACACTCACTTACATGGGCGCATGCACATCAAATTGCGCAAATGACAAAAGACATTGGGGAAATTAAGACGATCTACTCGTTACATTTCAGAGCCCCCATGAAACCTTAAAATTCTAACAGAAAAGCACCTTGACATGGACGAAATTTCTATTTCGGCATCACATCCCCTGTGTCCAATGCGGCCTCCACCGCTGGTCCGGTCAGCTTGCCCTTAGCGAACAGCGCCATCTGCTTCGGGTCCGGGTTTTTGAAGCCAAACCCGGTCGCCGGGGGCAGCGAACGCGTGCACTCGGTGAGCTGGTTGATGTTGGGGACGCCGAGCAGCGAGAGGCGGACGTAGGCGCGGGCGTAGTCGTTGTTCCAGAGGGACTGAGCGGGGCCGACGAGGTGGCCGTACTTGTTGAACCAGCCGGCGGTGCGGGGGTCGGCGGCGAGGTTGGTGTCGCTCTGGAAGCGGACGACGGGGGGCGGGGCGGTCCTGGCCGAGGTCTCGCGGAAGTAGGTGGGATCCCAGACGCCGGGGCTGGTGTCCTGGGGGGCGCCGGCGCGTTCGGGGACGACGGTGACCTGGCGGCTGGCGGTGTGGGCGCCGAGGAGGGCGACGAGGTCGCGGGCGCCGATGGTCTTGTCGGCGAAGAGGCGGAGGAGGGCGTCGGCGGAGTCAAAGGGGGAGGGGAGGGTGCCGGTGGGGGCGGGCTGGGCGCTGTCGGGGCGGCCGGCGAAGAAGCGGACGCGGGGGCCCTGCGGGCAGGCGACGGTGCCGACGATGGCGGCGAACTGGATGAGGTCGGCGAGGCTGATGCCGTAGGGCTGGTAGGTGGCCCACCAGGTGCGCATCTGCGCGCAGATGGGCTGCAGCCCGGCGTTCTCGCGCCGCTCCTCGCACTCGTTGGCGAGGATGATGGAGCCGTCGGCGCCGCCGCCGGGGCCGGTGCTGAGCGACCAGGCGCCGGCGTCGTGGAAGGCGAGTCGCAAGGCGCCACGCGCGAGGTTGTTGCAGCGGCCGGCGTTGCCGACCATGACTTTGTGCAGGTCGTCGCCAATGTGCTTCCAGATGCAGCAGGTGTCGGCGGCGCAGGCTGGGGTGTCCCTTGCGGCTGGCACGTAGGTGGAGGTCAGGTCCTGCGGGTTGGTCTGGCCGAGCAGGATGCGTCTGATGTTTCTGCCGGTGGTTGTGAGGTTGCGCTCGGGGAGGCACTGGAGGTCACCGATGAGCATTGGAGAGGTATTGTGCGGTGATGCGATTGTGCGGCTGTTGATTTCGTCAATGGTGTCCTTCAAGCCGGGATATGCCACCACTGCTCTCGCGGCCAGCGCGGTGGCGGCAATGGCTATTGTTGACACCTTCATCTTGGCCGGGCTGTGTATGAAATGATCTTTTCGTGAGGGATATGAGTAAAGAAGGGGGGCAAGAAGATGTGACAACCGTTTGTACAGAGCGAATAGAAGCTATCATGAACCTACGACCATGACATCCGCAGCACTGATGGGGAGACATGATTTATATTACATTGTAGCAGATATCCACGGTACTCGGCGCAGCGGCACTTGCACCCAGGATTCTTTCTCTTCGTATCAGTTTGAAGGAGAAGTTGTTACGTATGCGGTGTTGGTGATGGCACGTCCGCAGTGAGGCGCAGAGCTGAGCCAAGATCTGGTTGCAGTCGACGATAGCCGGCACTAGCTCTCGGTATTCGAGATTACTTGTACTAGCACGCTGGAGCGGCTGGGTTCTGTGAGCTCTTTTGCGAGCTTTTGTGCGAGCTTTTCCGCAGCCACGTTATGAATGTTGACAACCTGCGACGCCGAGTAAGAAGGGGTCAGGGACTTGAAATCGTCGCCAAAGCGGCGCCAAAGCGTTGACACATTTCCCTCGTACTAGGGCTGCAAGGCGGCTTCATCGAGATTATTGTGGCGCTTTCTACACAAAAACACGGGGAAATTGCACTGGCTTCCTTTTATTAGCGCGGCCCGCCTGCAACATCGGTTCAACTGTGCTGGTGGCGGACTGGCAGGAGGTCACTGCTCGCACGGCCAGTAAGAGTTTGCGGATTGACAATATCGACAGCCTGTCTTGTCGCTATTGCGATGCTTGCTGGCTGGTCACAGACCACAGCTTGATAGCAGATCCATCGAGTATGGCAGGCTTCGCGCATCTGACGCCTCCTGTGCTGTCAATGTCCCGTTCGGAGGGGTGACGCCACGCACCAGCGCAAGAGGCGACCACTGAGCCGCTTGGATGAATAATGGTGCTGCCTATTGGCGCTTCGTGCGCGTTCCAGCTCCATTTCGGGTCGACAACGCCGTAATCGAGACCAACTTCATCCCAGACCTTGACAGATCCCGTCTCAGTTCCAGCCCACAGCTCGAAGCCAGGGCCGTCCCCTGAAATGCCAAATGCATCACACGTCAGCCTCTGTTGCGTGCTACAGTCACGCCCGGCTAGCACACTGAGGAGCTTGCCGTTGCCGCGAATGTCGTAGACGAGAAGGCCAGATGCGTGCCTTTCGTTGATGACGAGATATCTACCGCAAGGGCTCCATCTGGTTTGCATAATACCCTGCCCCCCAAAGGATCTGCCGAATTCGTCAAGATCAGCATCCGCAATGCTCCAGTTGGCCACGGCCTTGTCTGCGCGGTTCATGTCGTACAGACCTAGCCACCGTGTCCAGGTACCAGCGGCTACAATGCCGCTGCCGGGAGCGTCCGCAGGTGAGCTGGAGAGCGCGGACACGGTGCCCTTCATGCCCACGCCGCCGCCTTTCAGGAGATGCCTCTTGGATGGGATCGTGTGAATTGTGTGGACTGGGCCGTCAGAGCCGGGGCGAGAGACATCAAAGTAGTCGATGCGATTTGCTGAGCCACAATAGAAATGGGTTCCGGGGGACGGCCAGAGCATGGAGGATGGTGTAATGTACGCCTCCGTTTCGTGTCTCATGAGCTTGTACATACACAAGGGCGCAGACTCAGACCCAGCGGAGAAGGCATGATAAAGCTGTAGCGGGTGATCACGACTGCCAACGAGAAAGGTCTGCGTGGCTGGATTGGAGAGGGAGAAGTAGGGAGCCGAAGCGATGCATTGCGAGGGCTCTGGCAGCTGAATACTGGCCTGAGGGCGCAGTGGCTGAACTGTGTCGGCTTCTAACAGGTCGGAGGACAGGACAAAAGTCGAGACCTTGCAGTCGGAGGAGCCGACCAAGAGACAGGTGCCATCAGCTGTCCATTGAGCGGAGGAATAAAAGCGACGGGGATCAGTAGCATTGGTATTGGCAGCACACTGTGCAATCAAAGTGGCTGATGATGGTGATGGTGATGGCGAGGCGTCGTGCGTCTGCGGCCGCATCGGCGTGCCTTGTGGCTGCGCGTTGGAGTGCATTTATCGTATCGCTGGTTGGGAGCCCAGCAGATGGGATGGCGATCGTTTTTGGCGTGGAGTCTTAGTAGGTACGACGGGGTTCGCTTAAGTAATACTACGGGTACTCTTTTCTCCCTATAAATACCCCTCTGCTAAAAAAAATGCTTGTACTGCAGTTGCAGCTTATATATTTAAATAATTAATAAACTGGGGGACTGGTCATGCTCCATGTTGCTATAAACAGAGAAGACTTCGCCGACGGAACCACCTGTTATGGAGGCGCATGTGTTGGAGACGAGGTCTGTACCACACACGGTGATCTCCCACTGCGTTGACGCTCAAGGCTCGCACATGAGATGACCGCGCGGCGGGATGCATATAAGGAGGTTTCTGTAGCTCGCGGAGCAGGCAGCACTTGTCTAAATACAAACTGCCACGTTGGTAGTCTGGGCATTCAGAGCTTGGTTATTAAATCGTTGTGGTTCAGCTGCGTTAAGCAGAATAACGATTGTGTGAGCAAGAACGAGTGCACGTCTGATCCAGAGCCAGCTCGAGTCTTTACTTTTCCCCCTACTAATAACATGAAAGATGATTTAATAATTAACTATTCTATTTTATTCTATTCTATTTTCTATTTCTATTTCTATTTTCTATCTTACAAGCTTAGTAAATTAAACAATAGATACCTTTGGTCTTCTTTTACGAATGCTAGTTTAATGTATAGTTTATTCAGTGTATAAGTAGTTATTCGTAATCTACTTTAATTCTAGCAGTAATTCCTCTCCTCTGCCTACATACGTCATTTGCGCCTGACAGATGCGTGATGGCCCAAGCTCCGCCCGCTGGCTTTGTTCATTCTGCGGCCAACTGCAGCACCCAGCCTTAATAAGTTAGCCTGTTTCGTCAGCCAATCATGTAGGCAAACGAGATCCACTCATTCCTACAAGTCCAACAGGATGCGGATGTGATGGAGTGATGGCAGCCTCCCTCCACACACACCCAACGTGCCAATTACCTGCTGCGCTGCTTGCACCACCTCCCTTCTCTGTTCTTTGTCGTCGAGGTACTTCCTGTGCTGCGACGAAGCTATCATCCATACCTACTCGCCTGCACCTCGTCCGTTCAGCTCCACTCGACCTTTTACTCTCTGCCTCCCCCCGACATCTCTTGACGCACGCATCTCTACCACCTTCTCTAGCATTACACTCTCAACCACATACGCCCATCAGGTTGACGTCGCGGAAACGCTGCCACTGGCTGCCTGCTAGTCTCGGCTCGATCGCCGCTTGGTCGTCGCATCCAGATCCCATCACGTTCACGACCTCCCCTCGACGAGGCCCTTTCCTGCATACAAGGCGTCCTAGCGCCCCTGTCCGCCCCAGTCATGGACATCTTCAACGAGGCCGCGTCGCGGTGCGATGCGTTCCGGACACCGAGATATCTCGAGGTCGTCATTTCCATGTCTGTCTTGCCTTCCTTCGCCTCGTGCCCCCTATCTGCAGCTCACTAACGTCTTTATCGTCTGCAGTTTGATCCTCCTTGGTCTTCTCGTCTCCTATCTCCCACAGCACTATCGAATTATATCACGAGGCACAGCGGAGGGCATCTCCCCATACTTTGTACTTCTCGGTACCACATCGGCAACTGCCGGATTCGCAAACATTTTGACTGTTCCACCCTCACGCGCAGCCATGAGCTGCTGCAAAGAAGTCGAGGGCCTCGAATGTGCAGCTAGCATGCTTGGGATTGCGCAACTTGGCGGACAGTGGCTTTGCTTCAGTCTAATGTATGGGCCACAGCCCCCCTCAGCACTTACCGATCGCATTATTGACAGATCTCTAGTCTCGTGCTTTTCCTCATGTTTTTCCGCTACGAAGATGCTACGGTTCCACAAGACGAACTTGCTGGCGAGTCGCCGAAATGGCAAACTGCTGCGACGGTGGGACTGCTTGCCTTCTTGCATGGCCTTGTCACCATCATTGTCACTGGCATCTTCGCCATTGCCATGCCCCAGCACCTGAATTTCTGGGCCCATCTTCTCGGCGTTCTGGCAGCAGCTCTAGCGGCTGTGCAGTACGTGCCACAGATCTGGACAACATATCACCTCAAGCACGCCGGTAGCCTGAGTATTCCCATGATGTGTATTCAAACACCCGGCGGTCTCTTGTTTGCTGCCAGCCTTTACATGCGCCTGGGCATGGAGGGCTGGAGTACCTGGGCCATTTACTTGCTGACTGCGGCCATGCAGGGCTCCGTGCTCTTCATGTGTGTTTATTATGAGCTCGCTAAGCGTCGCGAACGCATCGAAGAGCCCGAGAGAGCCCCTCTTATCAACGAACCCGATTCTCCGGTTGACCAATATAATCATCAAAGGCCTATTGCTAACCGCACCTACTCCGAGGGCTGGGAGCGTGGTCTTCCCGGGCCCTTTACCGGCCACCCAGAACGCTACGCGGAAACCGAAGAAGACTTGGAACATATCCAAGACCGCGAGGAACGTGCCATTGCGCGCGAGAGCCAGCCTCTGCTGAGACCTGGCGGTATCGGTAACCCCAACAAGAGCTACAAGTCATCAAATCGCCGCCACTGATGGGTTTCCAAGTCTGATGCATCGCAGGTTCCGTTTTATTGTTAGTTAAGTTAGTTTAGAATAATCGCTATTTTCTGAGATTCTTCGTCTAAACTCCGAAAGCTTTCCACTTACAGACTATTTCTTATCGTGGTGTCCTCTCGCCAAATGATGCAACATTCGGTTAGTCGCGTGATAGCTCGACAGACAAGCCGATAGTCACAGGATCAAAGACAGGTCACTAATTGTTGCCGTCAACTTCAATATCGACACTCAATGCCCTTCGCCGTTGAAGCAAGCCCACAGCGGATGCCGCAGGAACCCTGGTGGCTTTTGAAGGCCTCGGCGAACAGGATCCACTGAAGCGCTCCTCATGCCTTGCGCTCGTCTCCTGATTGGCTGCATAACCCACTCGAGGACATGTCGCTCTATGCACGCGCAATGGGAGTCATACATTCGTTGCAACCCTGTTCCCCAGCTTCAATCCCGGCTACCGTTAATATCCCGTCCTCTCATCATTAAGGCATTGGCTTTCTAGAGCATACACATCGTCTTGAGCTGGCGTAGATCCTCATTTTGCCAGTACGACTCGAGTCTCCTCGCAAATCGAAGCCAGGCCCTCCATAGAGAACCGCACATATACCTACCCGCACATCATGGTCATTGGCAGTCCGATCCCCCCGCAGCACGCTGCCCAGACACCCGCGGCGACCAACACTGGCATCGACATTGATGCCTGGACGATATCGGCGCTGCAATCGCTCAGCGTCTCGCCGATTGCCCGCGGCACCGGCACCCCGCTCTCCATCCCGATCGACGACCATGTGCCCTCCCGCGCCCGTGCGACGACCGACATCCGCCGCGGGGTTGTACAGTTTGATGCCGACGAGCCCGCGACGCCGCCCCGGCGGCCGCCCTCCCGACGAGACAGCATGGCCCGTCGCGAGGCGCTCCTCAAGGGCAAGGAGGGCAGCCGGCAGCGCCGCCGATGGGAAAACAGTACGCCCCCCCCCCCCTGTGCCTGCCTGACTTTTTCACTGTCTTCCCGGCGTAAACGACCTGACCCTGGTGTACAGACCACCTAATTGGTGTGCCCAACGCGCAGCCGCCGCTGCCGTCCGACTGGCAGGTCCAGCCCACGCACCCCATCCGTGCCGTGCCGTACCAGGTCGCGCAGTTCTGGGACCGCGGCGGGCGCGAGCGCGTGGCCGACGAGACGTGCCGGCTGCAGGCGGCCCGCAAGACGCAGCAGGTGGTGCGCGGCAGCGCCACGGGTGTCGGCGTCGGCGAGGTGCCGCGTGACCTGCGCGAGTCGGCGAAGCGGTCGCCGGCGGTCCGGGGGTGGGTGCGCGCGCTGGAGGAGCCGGTGCGGCGGTTTGTCTACGCGCACATTGCGTCGAGCGACCGTGGAGCTGCTGTGCAGGCGGTGCAGGCGGAGGATGATGAGCTGGACTCGGACGAGGAGGAGATTGTGTTTGCGGGTCGCTCGGATGCTCTGCGTGCGCTACAGGAGCGGAAGAAGAACAAGACGACGACAATGTGCGGTGCGTCGGGGACGGCAGACGCTGGCGTCGTGTTTGACTCGTTTGGTGACGACGAGAGCGCTTCGTTTAAGCGCTGGCTCACGCACTCCATCTCCGACTACTACGGCCTGGTGTCACGCTCGGTTTCAGTGGGCGGCTCGGCACAGAGGGTCGTTTATGTCGGACTCAAACAATCCCGAATCGTTCCGTCACTGTCCAAGATGCCACGGCCATTGTGGGAGCTATGTTGAGGCGATATAACAGCATTTGAGTCTGGTGTTTGCTAGTTCATTATTTTGTGATTTATGTGCATCTCTTAGATGGCCTAGAAACACGGGCCTACATGGCTATTCTTTGATAAACTGGATCTGCTTTGTATCTCCCAGAGACTCTCGCCATATACATAGAGTAGAAGTTCGCTTCAAAGTTCCGATTTTTATACATGCTTTGCAAGATCACTTGAGTTTTGAGCGCGCCGGCTGGACGCCTCGGAGGCTCATGAATGCCGAGACCAGCTTCGAGGTAGCGCCGGGGTCGTCTGTACTTGGCAGGATGGACTTGATAAGTGTAGAACGAGACGACAGAGCCCCGGACGAGGATTGTTGTACTCGCTCAGCAGCGCTTTTTTGTAGTCGGAGCTTGATCAGTGAGTCGAGCGAGTTGCTCGACGGCGGTTTCGGTGGCAAATTTGTCGACTTCTTCACCTTTGGGCATTCTTCAATCTCGCCGTCTTCGATAGTGGCGAGCGCTCCAATGCGGTAGAGCTCCTGAGTACTTGTCGTACTTTGCTTGCCCAGACCCATGCTGGGCTCTGCTTCAAATTGCCCGCCACGTCGAGCAGGGAGCGGTGCCCATTGAAGCGCCTCTTGCAGGACCGGGTCAACCACTAGAGGTGGGAGACGCTCATGGGATGCCCACTCAGCCGTGGTCCGCAGTGTTGCGTTGTTTGCTCCAAGACGACTCAGCTCAGAAGTTGAAACATTCGGCAGTGGTAGTAAAAGGCTGTCAATTTGTTCCAAGACTGGCGCCATGCTCTCAAATTCAATGTCCGCATTCTTTTCGTTACAGCTAAAGAACGCATCCTCAAAGAACGAATAACCGGGGTGCCCCGGCTGTTTTACATCCACCAAACATGCTACTTCCTCTTGGTTAAGATCTTTCACTTCGGAGTGCTCAATCTGCTGTATTGGTTTAGTCTGGGGGACGGATGTCGAAGATACAGCCGCATCAGGGTCATTCTGGATGGCCTGTTGCTTATGCTTCCCACCGTAACAGGGTTCTGAAGTGCGATGCGTTTTCGCCGGCTTCGGTGATGGTGTGACATTTCTTGGGCGCTTTGCTTCTGTGACAATAACACGATTCGAATCAATTACCACGGGTAGACGGTTTACAATAGGTGATCCAGGCGGCGTTATTTCGTCTTCTTGGACATTGAATACCTGGACAGGTCAGAGCAGTAAGCGCAAAACTAAAGGCAGGACGCTACCTTGGAATTTTCCACAGTGTTAATCAAAAACAAGTCCTTTCCATTTGCAAAATCTAACACGTCTAGCTTTTGCAGGAGTGCTTGGTGCAGTCGGTCGATGTGAGGAGGAAAGCCGAGACCTTCGTCTTCTGTCTGGTCGACTGAGATCAAAGGCAGATATTGGGAGACGAGGCAAGCTCTAGGCACAGATCCAAGAACGTAGGAGAACGCATCAGAGTCTGTGGAAGTGCTGGGTCCCATATCTGGTAGTTCGAGCAGCAAGTCGTTCAGGGGGTCTAGTTGAGCAGGAAACTGTGACCTCGTTTGCGCAGTGCATCCCAGCTCATCTGGTACACTATCTGTGAAAGGCTCCTGTTGGAATATAATGTCGCCACTCGGCAGATTTATTTCGTCACTGAGCGTTTCATATCCGGCCAAGTGCTCGAGAGGAGAAGTGGTTTGGATGTTGGCCAGGCAGCTTTGTGGTGAAAACTGACCATGTCTGTGGTCATGGAACAAGCCAAGTCTCTGCGCATATTGTAGGGCTGACTCTTGGGTCATATCCATTGCAAAGAGACGTCCTACATGCCGTCAGCTGGTTTCTTAGATGCGAGTATCAAGGGTGAACAGCAGGAAGCACCGTATGTCGCTGCAGAGTGAAGGTATAGGTAGAGATTGTACCTCGAAGCTAACTACATAGGTGGAGAGGTTGTAAGAGAAACCGCCGTTTGCCTACATCCACTGAATGACTGTCGAAATCCTCGCCACGGTCACGCATTTCAGCAGCACATGTACCTAAAACGTGAGAAAGGCTTCTCGAATAATTGAAAATGATACTTTTTAAACTAGATCGTGATTGGATCTACCTAATCATTCCCATCGGAGTTTGACTGGGAAACCTGTAACTCCGGCACTCGCAGACCCCACCAACTTTTAGGAGCTACAGCTCACCAAGAAAATGCGAGTGACGCACTTTGTTCAACTCCAGTCGTCCTCAAACCTACCGGCCAGAAGCGTTCAACCTACGCCTTGCAACGCATCACGAGTCTATCCCGTATATCGCTATGTCATACGTGGCACCTGTACACTTACCGACGAGCATACGCCATGCCATCCGGCTTCAATTCAGCTCCCCCGACTTTGATGACTTGATTGTTGCGTAGGTGCAATTGCCCTTCCTTCGCGGCTGGTGTTGATGCTCATCCCCCAAATATATCTCGGACTTGACCACTGATTTGATTTCTCTATTAGAAAGGCGAATCGACTCGAAATATGGCGCGTCACGCGGGAAGGCATGATGCGCCTGCACACCAAGGTCGTGCACGGCACGATATGTATGCTTCAGCGTTTGCGACCCAGGGATGCGACTGCCGACCTCCTTTTTGTCGGTACCGAGCGGTTACAATACTTCAGTGTATCTTGGGATCGGCAAAAGAACGAAATGGTTCTCATGAATGAAACGATGCACGACGCCGCCGAGCCATACATGCGCGAAGCGCAAAGTCAGAACAAATGCCTGGTGGACCCCACGGCCAAATTCATGGTGATGCATTTGTGGGAGGGAGTGCTCAATGTGTTCCGCCTACCCATTACGCGCAGCCGATCGGAAAAGCTCGAATTGATGGACCAGATTCGAATTACAGAGCTCTGGATGAAGGATAGCACCTTCATCCACAGCCGTACAGGCCACCCACGCATCGCTTTCCTCTACCAGTCACAGCTTGACTCGGAGGAGGCTCGTGTCGTGGTCTACAGGTTGACGACGGATGACAAGGGCGGCGATGTCTCCAGATTTGACCCGCACAGAGATCGGGAACTGGACAAAGTCATCAACGACCCATTCGCGTCGATGCTAATTCCGGTGCCTGTTGCTGAAGAAAAACGATACCACGTGCGCAATAACGAGGGCACAAGGGCACACCTCGGTGGTCTTCTCGTTGTTGGCGAGACATTGTTGACGTATTTTGATAGCTTGACATACTCAAGCGTGTCGTCGCGGCTCCCCCAACCCAAAATATACGTCGCCTGGGCCATGTACGACGAGACACACTATTTCCTCGCCGACGACTACGGACGCTTAGACTTGATGACACTGGAGACATACGCAGAGCCCACTGGAGTTATTGTTACTGGCATGACTGTTGAGGCTCTGAAGTTTCCTAATTCCGAGGACGTGCCCTCTCGCGCGTCGACTCTTGTGTACATGGGCAATGGAATGCTTTTCCTCGCCTCGCATCATGGCGACTCGCAGCTTCTTCATATTGACCTCGACTCTCGAGCTATGTATCCGATCCAGGTTCTGCTCAACAACGGTCCAATCTTGGACTTTGCCGTTATGGATATGGGTAACAGAGATGGCGACCCCCAACAAGGCAACGTATTTTCGTCTGGCCAAGCCATGATCGTCGCCGGCTGCGGTGCCTATAACAATGGTTCATTGCGCAGTATCAGAAGTGGCATTGGCTTGGAGGACTACGGTGTGCTTCCCATTGAAAATGCCAGACAACTATTCACTTTCAAGTCGCACGGCTCGGAAAAGGTCAACATGGTTGTGGCTTCGTTTGTGCTGGAAACTCGCATCTTTCGGTTTGAGGAAAATGGAGAGATTGAGGAACTCAGTGATTTCTTTGGAATGGAGCTTCGGGATGGCACTTTGCTGGCAACCAACCTGCCTAATGGAGAACTCCTCCACGTAACGCGAATGGCTGTTGACGTCTTTCACCTCGAGGCGGGAGAGAGGGCATCAACATTCAGGAATAGACATACAGGCGACATCACATCCGTTTCATGCAATGGGAAGTGGCTACTACTTTCCTTTGAAGGGACGACACTTGTTTCGCTAGATCTCGAGAATGATCTTAAAGCGACCACACAGCGCTACGAACGAAGCGAAACGCTGGGCCAGTCCGATCAGATTTCGTGTCTGCATGCCTCACCCGACCTTAAAGACTATGGCGTTGTTGGATGGTGGAATCCTGGAAAGATTACAATCGTGAACCTTGCTACGCTGAGCACCATACATAGTGTGAGCCTTCAGCAGACCGCCGATGCTGCGTCAGTGCCCCGCGATATAGCTCTCGTTCAGCTTCACCCATCCAGCATTTCAAGCCGTACAGCAACACTTTTAGTTGCGTTGGAAGACGGGACTATTGTCAATTTCGACGTCTCAGGCCAAGATTTTGCATTGTCTGGCAGGAAGACCATCACCTTGGGGAGTAGCGCTGCAAAGCTACATTATTTACCGGAAGCTGACGGGGCTTGCAGCATCTTTGCCACAAGCGAGCACTCCAGTCTGATATACAGCTCTGAAGGGCGCATTATATACTCTGCAACGACTGTTGAAGATGCCACAAGTGTGGTACCATTCGATGCTGCAGCATTCCCTGACTCCATTCTCATCTCTACCGATAAGCAAGTGCGCGTATGCCAGATTGATAAGCAGCGTTTGACCCATGTCACCTCAAAACCAATACACCAGACGGTCCGACGGGTCGCCTACGCCCCCGGTTTCAAGGCATTTGCTCTCGGTTGCGTCAAAAAGGAGCTCGTTGGCGATCAAGAGATTATCGCAAGCTCCGTCAAGCTGGTGGACGAAATCCTGTTGCAAGAACTCGGTGCGCCGCTGCAACTCAATGCCTCAGGCGTAATAGAAATGGTCGAGAGTGTCATCTGCGCCGAGCTTCCTGATCCTACCGGCGCTCTCGTGGAACGCTTCATTGTTGGGACAAGCTTCATCACTGACGGAGAAGTTGCCGAGGCCACCCAGACACGCGGACGGATCCTTGTCCTGGGAGTAGATGAGGAACGTCAGTTGTACACCATCATGTCCCACACTCTCAAAGGCGCGTGCCGCTGTTTGAATGTCCTGGATGAGTATATTGTTGCGGGTCTCTCCAAGACTGTTGTTGTGTACAGATACACGGAGGAAACTAGCACGCGAGGCTCCCTCCAGAAGCTTGCGTCTCATCGCCCAGCCTCTGTTCCGGTATCAATCGATATTTCGGGGAATATGATTGGGGTTGGTGATTTGATGCAATCATTGTCGCTGGTGGAATTCATCCCGCCCAAGGATGGAAAGCCTGCGCGCCTGGAGCAGAAGGCTCGACACTTCCAAGCGGCATGGACTACTTCTATCTGTCATCTGGATGGTGAGCAATGGTTGGAGACGGATGCTCAAGGCAACGTCGTTGTGCTGGCCCGGAACCCGGATGCGCCTACTGAGCAAGATCGCGGCCGTCTGGAAATCACAAGCGAAATGAATATTGGCGAACAGATCAACGTTATTCAAAAGCTCAACGTCGCTCCAGCAATCAATTCGGTCGTGTGGCCAAGGGCCTTCCTCGGCTCCGTAAGTTGCGCTTCGCACCAATGACCTCGGCATTACGCTAATGCGATTTCTTTACCCCTAGATTGACGGCACATTATATCTATACGGCGAGATTGCCCCGGCATACCAGGACATGCTCCTGTCTCTTCAGGGCAAAATGCAACCGCTGGTCCGCTCGGCTGGAGGTATAGAATTCAACGCGTGGCGGTCGTTCCGCAACCAGGCGCGAGAAGCAGAGGGGCCGTACAGGTTTGTAGACGGCGAAATGGTTGAAAGGTTTCTTGATCTACCCGAGTCTACTCAGATTGAGCTGTGTAAGGATCTGGGGCCGAGTGTCGAGGATGTACGGAATCTAATTGAGCAATTGCGACGGATGCATTAATGGGTTACAGGTCGCGACTGGCCGAGGCTGTGTGTGTAGGTCTTTGAGAAACACTATGAAGCGTTGGGTAATATGAGAGGTGCAACATGAATTATACGACGAGTCTTTGATTGCATATCCGGATTTGCCAGCTGTTCAAAATGCCTCTTTCATCCACCCCTTCCGGGTTGGTCGCTCTATCTACCCCAGGACTCCCCTCATACATAGTCTTGTTTACCCTTCTCCTTAGGCCGACCCCTTGACACCAAACGGAGTCCGACTCAGAGACTCTTGATGCAATATCGACAACGGCCTCCTCTTGGCGCCCTCTGGCGCGCTCATCGCCGCCCAGGCGTCCGTGCCGATGGTCTGCACCCTGTGCTCGTCCTGCCAGTCGAGCAGGCCGTCATAGTCCCAACACTTGCGCGTCACGTCAAAGTCCGGAAAGGGCCCGTCATGGCCGTCGACCCAGTTGAACGTGAGCAGCTCCATGCTGGGCTGGCAGGCGAGCCAGCGGGCGAGGGCCTCGTGGCAGTGCGCCAGGTGCGTCGCGTACACGTCGTGCACGCGGCGGCGCGGGTGGTAGGCGGCAAAGTTGAAGTGCAGGCTGCGGCGCATCGAGTCGAGGCAGTGCGCCAGGTGCACGGCGTCGAGCTGCGCCAGGTACGTCTCGTTGCCGACGCCCCAGTCCGCCGGCGCCTTGACGGCCAGCGCCGGGTCCTTGCCGAGCGCGGCGACCTGCGCGGCGGTGATGCCGATGACGCCCATGTCGGCGAATCGGCTCCAGGCGGCGTCGACGCGCGGGCTGGGGTCTTGTCGGAAGACGGCGCCGTCGGCGTCGAGGGGCTCGGTGACGGTCTTGGAGACGGTCCAGTCTAGCGTGAGTGTGTCGAGGGGGGGTGCTGTGCTCTTGTTTAGTCCTGGTCTTTTGATTTCGTTTCTGATGGATAAAGTATTGGCAGCGTCAGAGTACTCACAGTAAAATGTCTTTTCTCGGAGTAGGCGAGTTCCGTCGATGGGCTGATCGGCGGACACCAGAAGCACTGACGCTGCCAGACAGCCCAGTGAGGTCAAGAAGAGAAGAATGTTTAGCATCGAGAAGATCAAAGCAGGTTTCGAATAATCAGATTGTCTTCTTTCAACTAGGGGCCCCTGCTCTTCTAATGCAGTGGCATCTTTGTCCGCCAGCCTAGTGTAAGACCGCGTTGCACGCGAAGACTGTCATGTTAGATTTTACAAAGAAGCATGTAAGAAGAGCCTTCGAAAAGTACATACTGGCATATTTTCGAGAATTCTAGTGTAAAGTGACTTCATTTCTGTAGGCGTCTGTGAGCTACGCGCAAAGGTAGGTTCTCGACTGGCGAGTGATGCATGAAGGAGGATGAGGAGCGCGGTAAGGATGCGACTTGGGGGGGTACATAATACTACTACGTTCCTCATTAATGTAGCATCTGCCGTCCAGACGCCGCGTCCGGCGCATTCGTCAAGCGACGGGACCCTGACAACCCCCAATAAGGCTGGATGAGGCTGGATAAGGCTGGGCGTGGTGATAGAGGCGCAGCTTGTCATCGGGCAGACCGCGGACATGATGTAGAGCTTGAACAAAAATAAAACATTTAATTAAAAATTCCCCGATACGAACAAGCCGACCTCGACCGACAGAGGGGTCGCGTAGCCGCCGGCGTCTGATGTGTGATGTGTGTCGCGAAACGTGTATAAATACACCCGTTCCGAACCCTCAGAGAGAACTGATCCAGACGACAACCACTACACACTTCTCTTGGAGCAAATCCGTCTTCTACACTCAAAAAGACCCTCAAAACTACACCACATCCCTTCTATTCATAAAAATCTCGCTGCCATCTTCCCATATCACTTCAACATGCGTCTCCAGGCCCTCATTGTCGCTGCTGTCTCCGTTGCCCAGCTTGTTGTGGGCAGTCCGGTGCCTGAGCCGACGGCGAGCCCCGACATTCACCTCTCTTGGTACCATTGGAAGCCAATCGCTACTCCCGATGCCTCGTGGTATCACAAGCGCGAGGCCGAGGCCACAGCGACGGCCGACGCGGGCGACAACTTGGAGCATGCTCCATGCCGCGCTACAGCTGCAGCCGAGGCCTAATTCCTCGACACTTGAGCCAGCAGCTCCGACGTTCAACTTGGATTCCCAACTCATTCTGTATCGCTTTTGATTTCATGCTATCCTGCGGTCGTTGATAGCAGGGCTTGCTGCTGGGGTTGCTCAGCCATTTGGTGCAGGGCATGGTGGTGCGGACTTCTGGATAGACTGACTGCGTGGGAAAATAGAATCGTGTACTTAGCTTGCGATGGTTTTATTTGTCATTTAGAACATTCTTACTTTACGTTTGCCTTGATCAAACATGCAAACTTTGTGATTTTCCTGATCCGACATCCGGCATCCGGTCTCCCCCGGACTGATCGCCTTCTTCAGCCCTGGCGCCCGACCCGCGGAAACGGCGGCCCCAAGCGCTTGGTATCATCCGAAACCAGTGACTCCGTGTCTAGATGCAGCTGCAAGAGTCAAACTTGTTTGTCAGACTGCTTCTTCTCGCCAGGCAGCAGCCGCCCGTATAGTGGCTGGCAACCACCTTTTGGCGAGATGCAGCAGCGCCGGGCCGGTATCGCGCAACCAATACCCACGCCTACTGGTTCTTCTCTCAGCTGTTGCCTGGGCCTATGGACCGTTTTCCATTCTAGACCATCGTACACCTCACTCACCCACCCACCTTCCTACCATTATTGTTCACCTTTCTGCATCAATCGGCACACCCCCCTTCCTCCCCTTATTCACCAACACAGATCACGAACGATAGCTGATAAACAGCCTCGTCTCGGCAAACACGACCAAGTCACAGGAAAAGCCCGTCTGCCGATCCGCGGCCAACGCGCCGGGGCGTGTGTGTTGGCAGCCTTGCAGCCTGAACCGGTGCGGCGGCACGAGGCCGAAACACGGCGACCAATGGGCAAAGCTGAAAACAATGAGGCACCCGGTCAGTAGCTCAAATGGCCCGACTCAAGGCTGACTCAATGCATCGAATGATGAAGAACGGTACTTGATCGAGTTAGGCCGAGGAACTAGGTTTCCTCCTATGCAGGAGCAGGGTCCAACCGGCCCCCGTCTCGTCCTCCCCCTCGGGTTCGGCGCGTACAACGACCAGGGGAATACGGGGATTACGGCCGGCACATGACATGATGACGAGAGAAGGAAGATGTAAAAAAAAAAAAAAAAAAAAAAAAAGTCTCCGAAGCAACTGCCGCAGGTCGCTCCACACGGGGCGCATCGCCCGGTCAGGCAGGCAGGCGCTTTTCCTGCACTGATACCATGATGAGGATAGATCAATCAACGGGCGCTCAAGATGACTCCTTCTCGTGAATCATGCTGTTGAAATGCCGGGACAGGATCGACCCCGCGTTTCCCCTAGTCTATACTAGAAGGGATATTGAATGCACGAGGCCACTGATACCGGCAGCTCGTCTTGTTCCTACATCAAGTACGCAGGTACAAACCCGGTTAGCAGAAAGGAGAGAAGTTTCCGAGACCTGCAGATTGCAGCCCAGAGTTGCTTTAAAAAGACAAGAAATTATTTCCGCTCGCTCATCTTAGACACAAGCAAGACATTGGGCCCAATTGTAGACTTTGTGACTCATTTACGAATACGACGAGTACGAGTTTGCCTCTATAACGGCGACTTTTTCAACAAGTTTGCATGACGGGAAAATGGTGTATCTGTGTATCCCCGCGGCAATGTCCCCGCGGCAATATCTCTGAAATGCTTCCCTGACATGCCGAATAAAAAAAATAGCCCAGGTCAAACCTGCAGCAAGCGGTTATGCGTGGTCGAGGTCATGCAGGGCCCTTAAGGCTGCAGGCTGTCAAGGTACCGGTAGGCAACTCAATAATGAGGGGGACATTATCATTCACCTTTGTCTTTGCAAAAAGAGTCGCACAGACTAATATTAAGCATCGTTGATTGCATAATTTACCCCCTCGGGGCTTTCGAATTTGTGAATATCCCGGCCATTGCCGCGCCGGGCTTACACGCCGAGCACCGCCACAGTAGAGCCACAATCATCAATCAGCCTGAGCCACCATTCGGAAGGCTATTGCTTCTCTACCAAGCTCAATTCCCGCAAGAGGCTGTGCGCATAGTTTCTATGTATAGTTTTGTGAGATGTTTGCCATGGTCGGGTCAGCATGTATCATCTTGGGCCGCGGCGGCAGATTCCCATCTTGCACACAACCGCTTCCGATGCATGCTGGTTGAGGTAGTGGAAGAGGGAGTATCTCAAGTTAGGCAGAGTCTAAAACAAGGACTGAGTCAATGGAAAGACTGAAAATGTATGGATCAACGAAAAAGCCTACGGAGGAAGACTCCAGTGTGCAATAGGACAGGGCCCGAGGCGGCTTTGACTTGTTGGAGAAAAGCCGGGCAGGCGAGGAATAGGGTAGAGCTGAGTTGTCATTTATCTGTGGATAATGTTCTATTATTACAGATTGCTTTTCTTAAAAAAAAGAAAAAATAAATGGCACCCTATGTGGTCGAGACATCGTCATGCGTTGTCACCCGGGCTTCTGGTAAGCCACGGCGATTGCAGTAACTCCCTCGCATTCAAGCGCTCTTCTGGATTCAGTTTAATCATGGACATGATAAAATCTAGAAATTCTTGCTTGTTTGAGCTGGACATATCGTGCCTTTTGCTGAACTGCTGTAAGCTGCATGGTGGGAAGGTTGACGGTCGAAGGAGCTCTCCTACGTCGGGACTTGAAGTTAGACCACGGCATGCACAGCGCGAATACATGTGGTATGCGTACCGTTGGTGTCAAAGTATTGAATCCGGTTTGGAGATTGACTTAGCAACGAGTCCGGAAACTTTCCCAGTAGCGCTGTCATTTGGGCAAGATGTGCAGCGGACGAATAGTCGTCCTTGGGAGTCCATGCCCCGTCGAAGAGAAGCTGTCCTTGTGCGAGTTCCCATATCTACCAATCCAACTATTACCACTTCATGACATAAACGCAGGTAAGATTCCGAGATTTCACTTACAATCAGCCCCAGATTCCATATGTCCACCTTGTAATCCCACTTCGCCCCGAGAATCACTTCTGGTGCTCGCAGCATCTGGGGCTGGATCCATTCTGTAAGATGTTTGTCGAACCAACTCGCTATCATCAAATAATTAGAATCAACTCGTCTGCCGTTAGTTGAGCATTGTACCTGTCCCAAAATCTGCCAGCTTAGCAGACACTCGGGGCGACAGAGCCAAGTCTTCCTCTGCAGATGAGACCTGAATTGACTCCATGATGTGACCGTCCGTTTCTGTCCCCTCTGGTTCAAAAACTTCGGAAGGTGCTTGCTCAAACATTTCTCTTATTTCTGGTGTCTCGATGAGGATATTTTGAGGTTTTATATCTAGAAAGCGGAATGGTAGGTCAATATCAGGACGTCTTCTACATCTACCTCAGCATCACCCACCAGTATGTATGACTCGGCATGTGTCATGCAAATACGAAAGGGCAAGTAAAATCTGCCGTGAAATAGTTTTGATGGCGGGGGTATGGATACGAAGCTTGGGAAACAGCCGCCTGTACGAAGACATATCCGGTCCCATAGCAGGGAAAACGAGACAGGCGTGAGCTCCGTTCGGGCCATGGTGCTGGAAATGATCGAGTAGCTGGAGGATGTAGGCACCTCTGGTGTCAGAGACGGCCTCAGTACGTATGTGTTTGAGGATATCGATCTCAAAGGTGTCCTTCCCGTGACCATAGGAGTCCGCAGTGAGAATCTTGAGAGCGACGTGGTGCTTCACCCTGGCAGGCAGTTGGTCATTAGGGGTCCCTTTTTCCGGTCATGTCAAAAACCTACTGAAGATCAAAAGCCAACCAAACGGTAGAGTAGGCACCATATCCAAGTTTGCTAACAATTTTGTATTTTCCGTGATTACACAAGTCTCCGATCCGAACGGGGTGGTAACCACCGACGCAATACCGGGCGGCGCTTTCCTCAGAGATGCGGCTCGAATACCGCAGCTGCCTGGGTTGGTTTGTAAAAGAAGGCCTTGCACGACATAGTAGTCTTGTCAAGGCCGTTCTGAACACCATTCTCACTATAGGAGATGAAGAAGAGTTCTCGTATTCAGCTGAGAGCACGCAAAGGCATCCCAGTCTTGTATCTATACAAGATCAAAGGCGCCCGGTTGTATCCGCAGCAACAGGCAGCAGGCGGAACACCACGACCAGCACTATCACCGCAGCCGCAGTGGCTGAGAGCTGAGATGCACGTTGCTATCGCTCTTTTCGGTTGATGGATTTGACCAGCAGCCAAGCTGTTGTTGCTTTTGAATTGGCCCAACCTCTCATTTAGACATAGACACCAAGGTATTTGTCAACCCACAAAAAACCCTTGCGTCTTTCAGAACCGGGCGCTTACAACTAACTGCCAGCCTATTGCCAGCATGTGAGACCTGCGTACCGACTTCTATCAAGCTGAGCCATCCCGGCGAGGGATCCATCTGCAGGTATGGCGGCCATCCAGGCGGCCATCAGTCATCGTGCAGAAGCCCCCCTATTTCGACGTCGGCTGGCCTTTTTGCGAGCCGAACAATGACAACATCACATTCATTGGCGCTCATCTAAATACCTGCATCATCATGCGTGCGCCCATCCTCCTCCTCCTCCTCCTGCCGTGCCTCCTCGCCAGGCTCGCTTGCGCCGAGTGGTGGGACGACTTCTCCAACAACCTCGCGTCGGACCTGGCGCCGATCCTGGCGCTGTTCGGCGAGCAGGTGACGAAGCAGTTCCTGAGCGAGTCAACCAGCAGACTCGACGTCTTCATCTTCGCCATGGTGCCGCTGGGCATCCTCACCGCCGTCGTCTCGGCCGTCCGTGTCTGCGGCGGCCCTTCGCTGCGCGCCTTCATCGGCCGTGCCCAGGAAGGGGGCGGCGTCGCCGAGGCCGAGCTGTGCTCCTCGACCAGCCGCGACGTCTGCGAGCTCTACCACAATGGCGCCGTCGTCCGCGTATTTGGCCGTCCCAAGATTGCAGAGCTCGTCCATGACGCTCGCGGCGCCGGCTTCTACGACAGCGAGGACGTCGCCGGCAAGGCCGGTCTCTACTCGTTCCAGGACTACATCTGCAGCGCTGTCGCCCGGGAGTCTGGCTGGTTGGAGAATGACCAGCCTGTCGGAGAGATACGGAAGCCACGACGGCACCAGGTCCTATGGAACCGTCTGCTCGTGCGTCTTCACATTCGTCGCCCGCGTAGTGGTAGAGCCACGATGCAATTTGCCCCGAATCCGAACCTGTCACTTAATTATGGAATCAAGAAGCATTCTGCGTTGGTGTCCTGGGGAGCAGCATCATCGGGCTCACTCTACAAGCCTCGGTTCTGTGGTTTGGCGCGCTCACGACCTACAAGTGGCGCTGGAAGAAGAATGACTCGCATGTGTTCTCTTGGGTGTTTCCCATGATGGTCTCTGGGACGGTCCTCCAATGCGCCGGCATGTACTGGTGTGCATACCTGATTGAGGTAAGCACCAAAGAGAGAGTCTTTCACCGCCGCCCGAAAAAGAACGTCGAGTTCTCGTCTGCCATGTTTGTCGTCCAGCCTGGAAACCAAGTCGTTGGCGACCAAACATTTGATTCGTTTTCTTAAGACGACGTCACGAACCATATGAAGGAGTACACAACCTCGTGGAAGGATCCTCTACAGCAAGCCGCTCCAGGAACTGCCGCCGCGAGCGTCGCCGTCACCATGATTGGCTTCATCATGCAGTTTGTCAGCCTGCGGGCTATGCACTCGGCCGTGTCCGTGTTCCAGCTAGGCGCCATCTTGGCCATGAGCCTCGTCCGCTCGATGCTGCGCACACAGCGGCTGGCGCGAGAACAGAATCTACTCTACAATCGCCCAGATCAGGTGCAGGGCTATGAGCTGGACTGGCTCGCCTTGCGAATCAATCAAACCCAAGTCCCCTTTCTGAAGCCCACCAAGTCATCCTCAAAAGACACCGATAGCTCCGCGCCATTGGATCTCGCCACCGAACAGGCTGAAAGTCTTTCCGTGGAAGCAATGGGGTCTGGTGAAGCATATTCCGATGGAACGTCGCGTGTCTGCGGCATGACCCATGTTGGGAAAGGAAATGCTGAAGAAGCAATAAACGCCAGGTTCGTCGGGTGGTTGAAGGACAATGAATGCCCCAACGATTCCGGAATACCGCTTTGTGGCGTGCGGCAATTCTATTATCGTGCAAGGCTTGCGGAACTGACGACCGCGTCACTCGTGACTCCAGGCCTGTCTAATGCGTGGGGTGAGGATCTTGTCAAGGCTCGATTACAGGCCCGTATGCTGAAGGAGGCGATTGAAGCAAGCGCCGCCGTCATCTTTTCCCGTGCCAATATAAAGCGCTACTGGAAGAATGTACAACTTGTCACCTGGCCGTTCAGCACCCTCCCTTGGTCCCTAGGATCTGCTCAAGTGTCGCCCGGGCCTCGGATACACCTATTCATCAAAAGACGCTCGCTGGCGAAAAACAAGCTTTCCACATGGTATATCGAGCAGAATGCCCTGGAAGCGGTCATTGGTCTATACGCATGGTCAATCCAGTCTGACCAACTGACCGAAATCAAGGACGGCTTCGGTAACAAGGCGTCGAGAGCAGCCAGCACAAGTCAAAACTGAGCGTATTCTGGCAGTGACAGATGATAAGGAGAGCCTCAAGCGGATAGAGAAGCAGCTCAAGTTTTGGACAGAAGGATTTCCAGCAGCAACGTCCTATAGACGCATTTTGCCATCGTGGAGCGCCGAGGAAGCGTTGAGAGTTGTCGATGAAGCCTCAGAAAGCGTCGACGAGCCCTCGAAAAGCGTCGATGAAGCCTCAGACTCAGAGACTATAGATACAGCCCCAGAAAGCGCCAACGTATTCTCCAACAATCTTTGGGAGCAATCGTATCGGACAAGCTCGCTGTTGATGCCTGCAGCACGGCCAAGTCGTAAGGATTCTGTGCCGTTGTCGTCGCTTGTACGATTATCTGGCTGGCACAATGCGGCATCGTTGACTCGTGCTGCCGTTCTTGCGGCTGGTACTGCTACCACACCAGCGGTTGTTCAGCCTCATCTTGACGCCTCTCCTACGTCCGCTCGTCATACGCCTACATGTCTGACTTGGCAACCGCCGGCAACTCCCAGCCTCGAGGGACCAAATCTATTCGCGTTGACTACTTCCACTGGTATGCGCTCTCCCGTTGCGTTCTGCGCTCACGAGGTTTACCATTCCTTCATCAGCGCCGCCACGGCCGCGATCAACTCTATTGGTGGCAAATTGAACATTGTGTCTGGCAGAGACGGCTTATTTCTCGACAATGATCTTGTCTCTAAGCTAGTAGACTGTTTTGAAGGCAGTGGGCTTGGATCAAGGCTGGACGCATACTTGATTATTGTGTCAGCTCTTCAAAGTCGAGGTATGCTCAAGTTTTCGAAGGAGGCTCTGTCAGACGTAGTCAGTGCTGCGGAAACCCACAAAAGAGGAGAAGAATTTGAAAAGGCGGAAGAGATACTGAGATGGGCCTGGGACGCCATGCTTCACATGCCAGGCGACACTTTTGCAAAGCCTGTAAGCGCAGAGCGAGATGGCAGCAGTCACACACAAAGCAACGATTCCGAGCGCCCTGCGCGTGCAGAGCGGGACGTCATCATGTTGGAGCTCGGAGAACTCTACCGACTTGCCATGTTTTCTTCAAAGGAATCGGCGCAAAGAGTTGGCCACGATGGAGTATCCTGGATGCAAGGTGCCAAAGAGGGTAAACAGTGCCGTATCTCTATAGCGGCTTGCGAAATCGCTGACCGATATCATGCGCTCTCTACCAAGAGGGCGCCCCCTGTCGGCGAAGCAGGCAGCAGCACGCCCTCGTCTCAAGCCATCATCAACGCAATATCGCACAACGACAGGGTGCAGACACTATGGCTCCTTAGCCAAGAGGTCGCGGAGCTGCTGTCCCCGGATTCGGACAAACGCACTGTGCTTTCGTGGGCAGCCCAGCAAGGCTGGCCAGAAGTCATAAAAGCCGCCCTGGACATTGGGTCCAACGTCGACGCAGCGGATAACTTGGGCCGAACTGCGCTCAGCTACGCAGCTGAACATGGGCATGTTGACATCATGACGATTTTAATGAACCACCAAGCGATGCCATTCTCCGAGGACAACTCCCAGCGCTCTCCCTTGTCATATGCCGCCGCCTCCGGCTCCGTTACCGCAATCGAGACTTTACTCAGCGATCGCAGAGTTACCATACAGACAAGAGACACGCTTGGGCGCTCGCCACTACATTTCGCGGCAGACAAAGGTGCGACAGACGCGATGGTAGTCCTACTGAGGAGCGGGATCAAGATGATTGATGAAGCCACGCAGGAGGGCATCACTCCCTTGCTGTCTGCTCTCTTGAACGAACACCGAGAAACTGACCAACTGTTGATTGACAATGGTGCAACGTGGGACGCGCGGCTGGGGGACCCAAGAATGAGCCCATGGGAATGGGCAGGCAGCAAAGGCCACTGGTCCTGTGCCGAGTTTCTCTTGACGCAACTAAACCTTCGCGAAGAAAAACGCAGTCCCACTGCCACGATGCTGAAAACGACAATGGTCATCTTACTGACGTCGGGGAACAAAGCGGAGGCGTTGAGTGAGGACCTGAGCCATCTGGCGGAGACAGGCGGCCTCTTATTGAAACAATTCGATGACAGGGGTGAAGAAGTCGCTATCGTGACCGAATCAGTAGAAATGGTGCTTGAAAGGAGACTGCATGTCGACTGTTTTCTGTTCGAAGTGGTGCGAGATTTGAATGTGACAACCAAACTTCCCAGAGCCTATGAAGAACGACCTCCAGACTATGCAGACTTACGATTAGGTATCCTTCCTATTATTAAGCGCCGGCTAGGAAAAAGCTCCGTCGTTACAAAGAGGATGCTGGAAGCAGCGATTCGGCTTGGACTGGACGTTCCTGTAATCTACATCTACCGATGGGTAGAAAGCTTGAAAATGTTGCTGGGCTGGGGCGGGGACGACCTTGAGATTACAGAGCGAGCTGTGGACATGGCGATGAGGCGCCCAGAGATTCTGAAGCTGCTCCTGGAATGCAGAGGCGATTCGGTTCCCGTGTCAGAGGCCATCATACGGCGCCTGGCCGCCAGCGGCGATGAAGACGTGCTGCTCACCTTGCAGGACAAGGCACAAAGAACCATCTCGCCGGAGGTGTGGCGGATAGTGGCCCTACACAAGGCTGCCAGAGCAGGCGACGCCGAGGTGGTGCAGCGCCTACTCGCCGAGGGCGTCTACCCCAACGCCCTTTCTCGCGACGGAAGGAGTTGCCTCTTCGAAGCAGTCACTCTGCGACATTCTGGCATGGTGCGCATCCTGACGCGGTGCCCTGGAATCCAGGTGGAAGCGTGTGAGGGACAAACGATCACGCCGCTCTCTCACGCGCTGTTTAGGTACCAACCTCCGTGGACCGCCGGGGTCGCCGAGGATCGCGCCATCATTCAGATGCTACTGGATGCCGGCGCGGATCCGAACAGGAAGCACAATAGATGGACGGAAGTGGCCATAGCAAGGAATCTAAGTGACCCCATTCTGTCAAAGATTATGCAGGATGCGAGCGCAGCTCAGAAGGGCGGAAATGCAAAGCGGTGACAAGATGTTACACGCTCGACGAGACGTGGTCTTGCCGTCCTTTTTACACTTTTCAATGACCTCGTCGGACTCTTCGCTGGGGGGAGGATGGAGCTTGGCAGGTACGTCGAGGATGCCGGCAGGGACGGCAAGGCCAACAACAGTCAGCTGGGCAACGAAGAGGACGGACATGAGCTTCATCGTGGTGGTTCAGGGTAGATGCTGGGTTGAGGTGTGTTGAGTGGTGAGATTGATGGCGAGGCTTCTTTCCGGGTTAGGATGACTAAGGATTGTCCTTGGTGAAATACATGTATCTATAAACCAACAGAAAGTTGCTTCTAAACATACTTGTGTTCTTGTCGAAGCTCGATGGTCCTAGTAATTATGACAAGATGGACCGTGATTGTGCAATACTTGAAAAAAAAAAAACATGGACTGAGATTGTCGATGGGTGCAGGGTAGGTGTAACCATAAGCACATCCTCTTGCTCAGCACACTTTTGCGGGAGAGTCCGGGTGGCAGCCCCGCCAGCCAATCAGCGCCGCCCAATTTCCCAGCTTTTCACACATTACGCTGCCAAAACCAAAATGGGCGCCTCAGGCAAGAAACTCAGGACCCAAAACTTTCGGCAAAACGCAAAGGTCACCATCACCACGCAAGGAGGAAAAAGACCTCACAACCGGATCCCCTTTCAACAGCCCACCGCCAACGCCCTCGGTCGTCCCGACTCGCGAAACCAAGTCTCCTTCCTCGCCGGTCAATCCCTCGCTCCAATTGCGCCAATGGCTGCCCTCTCCAACGCCTCCCGCGTGTGCCTGCGCTCGGCGGCCACGCCGGCCATGCCCGCCGCCGTCCGCGCGCTGAGCAGCACCGCCGTCCGCGCCGACGGCGCCGCCAGCTACAGCAGCCCCTTCAAGGGCCAGTCCAAGGCCTCCCAGATCCCCGACTTTGGCAAGTACATGTCGGCCAAGCCCGAGGGCAACAACAAGCTCTTTTCCTACTTCATGGTCGGCGCCATGGGTGCCCTGACTGCCGCGGGTGCCAAGAGCACGGTTCAAGGTAAGGAATTGACGTTTTTTTTTTCCATCGATGCGAAAGCATGAAGGAGCTTTGTGGGATGCGACATGGGCCGAAACGCCAGGGATTTCGAGGCCAATTGATGCTCAATCGCTATCCCTCGCCCCCATTCGACGAATCACAAGACGGCGATTGGAATGGAGTTGCTGACGCTAGGTGTCATCACAGAGTTCCTCGTCAACATGTCCGCCTCTGCCGACGTTCTGGCAATGGCCAAGGTCGAGGTCGACCTCAACACCATCCCCGAGGGCAAGAACGTAAGCTTTCAACTCGCCGCCCCCAGCTCCCCGATTCCGCGCGCGCCGCGCGATAGCTAACCGAGCCGCCCTTCCCCCCCTTCCACAGGTCATCATCAAGTGGCGTGGTAAGCCCGTCTTCATCCGCCACCGCACCGCCGACGAGATTGCCGAGGCCAACAAGGTCGAGATCACCGCCCTCCGCGACCCCCAGTCCGACGACGACCGTGTCCAGAAGCCCGAGTGGCTTGTCATGCTGGGTACGTCCTTGACCCCGCCGCTCCCTTCCAGCGGAGAGCCAAAACAAAGAAAAAAAAGAGAAGAAACCATCTAACCGTGTCTGCCAGGTGTCTGCACCCATCTGGGCTGTGTCCCCATCGGCGAGGCCGGCGACTTTGGCGGCTGGTTCTGCCCCTGCCACGGCTCCCACTACGACATCTCCGGCCGTATAAGACGAGGCCCCGCCCCCCTCAACCTCGAGATTCCCGCCTACGAATTCCCCGAGGAGGACAAGCTCGTCATCGGTTAAACGGACGCTGAGAATATCCGAAGAACACAACCAAAAAGAACAGCATTCGCAGCACACAAGGGTTTACTCACGACACGCCGACACAGTTGCGTTGTAAGAATATACAGGGGAGGTGTTCTTTTTCTTCCGTTGTTGGGTTTTCTTTTTTTTTTGTGAGAGACGAACCAGGAGAAAGAGAGGGCCAAGGCATTAGAAAGCATTTTGAAGGGGGGGGGGGTTATTGTATTGGGAGGATGGAATGACAGGCTCAGAGGGGAGGAGAAAGCAGGGACGGCGAGGACGATTCGTACCTCGTTTCTTCCCCTTCTGCTATTAGACGTCGGGGAACTGCTACAGGCGAACATTGTATAAATTCAAAATTTTCCCATGAATTGATTTTCTTTGTCACAAGAATTACTACCATGAGCGAGACTGCTTGCTGTACGGGATCGGTCGGGGACGCGGTCGGGATGCCCCGGCAATTGCATGTGACTGTGACTTCTGCGTCGGGTTCAGGGCGATTTGCATAATAGTGCAAGCATTTCCATGTAGTAGAATATCTGGTATTTTGCTTCTCTTCATCCCCTCTATATCTCATACACGAAGTATTCCGCCAATCCACCAGGCCCTTTCCCGCTTCTGTGTCATTTTTTCATTTGTGATATTCCCAAGCATCTACTCTAATTACATGTACGAGGGCCTTTTTTATACTTTGATTTTGTCTCGTTTTCATTTCTTTTCGCCCTTTTTAGTGACCGTGGCCGTCATCCTGGGGAGCTTCGGGATTGACTTTGATGAGGGTATCAATACGCATAATGGATATGCACGCCTCGACAGCACTCTTCAGCTGTCGAACCTTGCTGATACTAGGCTCTAGAACACCGAGCTTCAGCTCATCTACGACCTTGCCGCGCATAAGGTCGAGGCCATAGTTTTTATAACCCTTCTTGCGCGCAATCGTCTTCTCGTCGTCGTTCGCATCACCCTCCTGGATACGCTGAGACAGGGCATGTCTTGAGCGCAGCTGTGCCACTAGCTCGGCGGCATCCTTGGCGGCGTTGACGGCCAGCGTCTTAGGGATGACCAGGAGAGACTGGGCAAACTCGCCAATGGCAAGCTGTTCGCGAGAGCCAACAGTACCAGCAAACTCTTCCAGGTAGATGTGAAGCGCAGTCTCGACAGCGCCGCCACCGGGGACGATGCTGCCACTTTCTAGAGTACGCTTAACAGCGCAAAGGGAGTCGTGAATGGAGCGCTCCATCTCATCAAGGGTGTAGTCGTTGGGGCCGCGGAGAATGCACGAGGCTGCTGAATGGTTTTTGGGCCCGCGGATGATGATACACTCATCGTCGGAGATGCGCTCTTGAGAGATCGACTCAGCATGACCCAGATAAGATGGATCAAACTTCTCGTCGCCGTTGAGATCTGAGAGAGTGCTTAGCAGGGTGCCGCCGGTTGCCTTGGCGATGCGGCGAAGGTCCTCCTTTTTGCAGCGGCGCACGCCCATGGCGCCCTTCTCAACAAAGGTCTTTAGTACGAGGTCATCAATGCCCTTGGTGGTTAGGATGACATTGGCGCCGGCCTTGAGGATCAGGTCAACGCGCTCGAGAATCATGCCGGACTCGCGAGCACGAATCTGCTCCAGCTGCTGAGGGTCGTCAACGGTAATCTTGACACCCATCTTCATGCGTTCCTTCTGCAGGTTCATATCCAAGATAGCAATCTTGGCATCCTGGATATAGGTAGGCATGGCCTGCGAGGCGACCGTGCAGTTGAGGGCGTAACCCTTGATGAGCATGGACTCACGGGTACCCTTGCCGTGTGCCTTGAGAATGTTGACGGCCTTGACGGGGTACTTGACTTCATTCTTATAGTTGGTCGTCTTGACAGCGGTGATGGCATCGACAACCATGTCCGCGAAAAAGTCCGAGTCGGCGCCAATGATCTTGCTGGACATGGAGGTCTTGGCGATGTTGAGCAGTGACTCCCGGCCGAGGTTCTCGACCTTGATGCTGACGTTCTCTTGAAGGTACTTGACAGCCTCACGAAGAGCAAGACGGTATCCGGTAATGATGGTGGTGGGGTGTATGCGGTTCTTCATGAGCTCGTTACCGCGGCGGAGCAGCTCGGCGGCGATGAGGACAACTGAGGTAGTGCCGTCGCCGACTTCCCTATCTTGTTGCTGAGCGAGTTCGACGAGAATCTTGCCGGCCGGGTCCTCGACATCGAGGAGCTGGAGAATGGTGGCGCCGTCGTTGGTGACGGTGACGTCCTACTTTGCGGTGAGTAAAACGGCGAGGAAGAGGTGTGTGGGCGAAAACAGAATTGTGCGCCGGGCAAAAGCTTACACCAATGTCGTCAACCATCATCTTGTCAAGGCCACTGGGGCCAAAGGAGCTCTTGACAACATTTGCGATGGCTTGGGTGGCCAGGACTGGCAGGGGTGGGAGTTAGTAACTGTGGTGGGATGTCGCGGCGAGAGTGAACAAGCATACCGTTTTGATCACGAATGTCTGAACCCGAGATTTTCTGGCCACCGAGGAAAAGGGTGCCGTTCCCTGGCTGCTCAAACATGGACGCCATTTCTGCAGCGGTACGCGAGGACGCGAGACGTTGGCAGAGGGGAGTTTGAGGTGGTGGTGATGATTGCTGGAATCGAGTTTCTGCCTGCACTGCCGCTATAATTTACCGTGAGCTTCCACAGTGGACCAGCTGCCCCTCGAAGCTTTTTTTGGGTGGGAAGTTTAGCTGAGCTTCGGAGGGAGAGATTGTTCCAGCTCCGGGGGGTTGGCCCACAGATGAGTGCCCAACGGCGGCGGCGCCCGTAGTGGGCGTTTCAGTGCTTTTCTGCCCTGATTGGAAGTTCGGCGCCTCTGCCACTGGAGCAACCATCCCACGACCAGTCTCTCTTCCTGATTGGCCAGCTCTACTCAAATCTGCAAAATTACCTAACCAGGCCGTCTTCTGCCCCTCTCGACCTCCGAATTCAGGCGCGGGGCAGGGTCTCCCCCTCCACCAAAAAAGATAGTCGGGCTCTCGTGGTCACACCGCGCGAACGAATCTTGCCAACCTCGCCCACCCCTCCGTGTCTCGCTTCTCACAGTGACTCAGACGATACAGACGCCTCAACGCCTCCAAGTTGATAAAAAAACTTGGGCGAGTTTCAGCAGTTGCAAGGAACTATACAAAAGAATTATACAAGCAAGTCTGCAAAGTTTAGTACCCCGCCCTCCTGGCAAAACCTCTAACATACCCTAGCGCCACCAACTGTCCCGTTTGCCTCGCTTCCACCGCAATGGAAGGCGTCACCGAACAATCCAAGAGCGCCCTGAAGAAGGCCGAGAAGCAGGCCAAGATGGCTGCCGAAAAAGCTGCTAAGGCTGCTAAGAATGCCGCCAAGCAGACCAATCTCCCCGTCGTCGGCGGCAAGAAGACGGACGACATCATCGGCATTACCGTGACCAAGGCCGAGAACTTCCCACAATGGTATCAAGAGGTCGTCCTCAAGGCTGAGATGGTTGAATACTACCAGGAAATCTCTGGATTCTTCGTCCTTCGCCCCATCTCCATGTACATCTGGAGTGCCATCCGCAAGTGGTTCCAGGAACGCATTGAGACCCTCGGTGTTGAAGAAGCCAGCTTCCCCATGTTCCTTTCCGCCAAGTCGTTGGAAAAAGAAAAGGACCATGTTGAAGGTTTTGCTCCTGAGTTGGCTTGGGTCACCAAGGCGTAAGTACTTTTGACAAATCCCCTGGGTGCAATCGAAATCATGCTAACGTGTTGTGCAGTGGTGATAAGGATCTCGAGGTCCCTGTCGCCGTTCGTCCTACCTCCGAAGCCGTCATGTACCCCTACTACGCCAAGTGGATTCGAAGCCACCGCGATCTTCCCCTGCGACTGAACCAATGGAACTCTGTTGTGCGTTGGGAAGCGAAACAGACCACTCCTTTCCTGCGTACCCGCGAGTTTCTGTGGCAGGAAGGTCACACTGCACACCTGACGGAACAGCTGGCTGGCGTTGAGGTGCTTCAGATTCTCGACTACTATGCCGGTATCTATGAGGAGCTTCTCGCTGTGCCCGTTGTAAAGGGCCGCAAAACTGAGAATGAAAAATTCGCGGGCGGATACTACACGACCACCGTTGAAGGCTATATCCCCTCCAACGGCCGTGGTATCCAGGGCGCCACCTCTCACTGCCTTGGCCAGAACTTTAGCAAGATGTTCGACATCACTGTCGAGGACCCGGCCAACAAGGGCAACCATATTCACGTCTGGCAGAACTCTTGGGGTCTGTCCACCCGCGTTATTGGTGTGATGGTGATGGTCCACGGCGACGACAAGGGTCTCGTGCTCCCTCCTCGGATCGCTAAGCTCCAGACGATTCTTATTCCCGTCGGAATCAACAAGAACACGACCGCCGAGGCCCGCAAGCAACACGAGGAGCAGCTCCTGGATATTGAGCAAACTCTTAAGAAGGCTGGTGTCCGCGTGGACGTGGACTTCCGTGATGGGTATACCCCTGCATGGAAGTTCAACGACTGGGAGATGAAGGGTGTTCCCCTGCGTATTGAGTTTGGCCCCAAGGATGCTGCCAACAAGGTTGTGTCCTTTGCCCGTCGCGATACGGGAGAGAAGGGCACCGTTGCCTTGGATGAGCTTAGCACTAAGATCCCCGAGCTTCTTGAGACCATCCAAAAGGACATGTACAGCAAGGCTGAAACTGCTTTCCGTGAGCACCGTCTCAAGATTACCAACTGGGACGAGGTCCTCCCCGCTCTCGACAACAAGAATGTTGTCCTCATCCCCTTCTGCGGTAATGGCAAGTGTGAAGACCGCATCAAGGAGCTTACTACTCGCGTGGATGAGCAGCCCGATGTTCCCGAGGGCCAGAAGGCTCCTACAATGGGCATGAAGTCTTTGTGCATTCCCTTTGAGCAGCCCGAGGGTATCGTTGCTGGTGAAACTGAGTGCCTGAACCCGGAATGCAAGAACAAGGCCGATAAGTGGACCATGTTTGGCCGCAGCTACTAAAGCTGCCAGGAGAAAAAGAAAATGAGCGAAACTGGTGTTTTATTTCGGACGACATATTGGATGTGGGATTTTTTGGGGGCGATGAGGCATGAGCACTTGAACCTGTTATTGGCGGCGTTTGCTTAATTGAGATTCTTTCTTTGCCGGCATTAGACTTGGTGGCCATGATAGAGTGCAGAAAATTATATACGAAGTGATGAGACACATGATGCTTAACGGAGGATGCCGTGTTACCAGCCCATCTATACTCGTAGTCTATGGTCTGGGAATGTCTAGGTACAAAGGCTACAAGGCAGGATCAGCACCAGGCAAACTTTTCGTTGGCTACCCATTCGATATCATCGACCGAGCCTTGGCCAAACCACCGCAGGCTTGCGAGGCTGTCGTTCTCGCGCTCGACGACCTTGCCCCCGAGCGGCGCCAGCCTCTGCCCGCGAAAGGCAGCGAGCACCCTGGCAGGCGGATCCCACAGCGCCAAGCTCCGGCAGCCGGCGTCGGCGGCCTCGCGCCGGGCGACGGCCATGATGCCCTCGAGCGCGGCCTCGAGCTCCTGGTCCGTCGTAGCCTCGGGGTCCTCGATGACGAGCCGCAGGAAGTGGAGTACGGTGACCACGGGCTCGCCCTCGGCGGCGCCGCCAGAGCGGGAGCGCACCCAGAGACCCCAGATGCGCCGGGCCGGGCCGGCGGCGTCCCCCGGCGGCGTGTACAGCGCGCCGTGGACGTGCGGGTCGCGGCCCAGGTGGCCGCGCAGCATGTGGCGCTCGCGGCGGAAGTGCCACTCCAGCGTGCGGAGGTCCGGCAGCACGGCGACGCGAGTCTTGGCGCCGCCGCTGCTGGGTTGCGAGAGGTCGGCGCGGAGGAGCTGCTCGTCGCGGGCGGCGAGCTCGGGGAGGTGGGCGTCGACGAGCTCGGTGATGCCGGTGGCGGCGGAGGGCGTGGCGGACGGCGAGGCGGCGGCGGCGGCGGCGGGGAACTCGAGGTGGGTGTTGCCGCGGGGCACCCAGTGGTACTTGGCGTAAAAGGAGGGCCCAATGTCGGACCAGAGCACGGAGAAGGCGGCGCCGCCGCCGCCGTCACGGCGGGCGAGCTCCTCGCCGAGCAGCGCCATCATGCGGCCGGCGTACCCGCGGGAGCGACACGGCGGCGGGGTGAAGACGCTGGCGACGCCGTGGGCGGTGACGTCGGTGAGGGAGCCGTCGGGGCGGGCGATGAGGGCGCGCTTCCGGATGGTTTCGCAGCTGGCGAGGATGCGGCGCGGCGGCGGCGAGGCGGCGGCGGCGGCGGCCGAGTCGGTGACGGAGTCGGTGAGGATCCAGGGGGTGAGGCCGCCGTCGCGGGCGAGGGCGGTGGTCAGCAGGTCCTGCTCGCGGTCGAGATACTGCTGGAGGGAGAGGCCGGGGCCCCAGGAGGGGTGCGTGGCGCGGCAGACTTCGCGGTGCTCGTCGGGGCTGGCGACGGCGAGGATGACGGAGGGGTGGTTGGAGTCGGGGAGGGGGGATGCCATGGTGTCGGGGGACGCGGATGGGCTGTAGACTTGGATGAAAGTGGTGATTTTGTAATGGATCAGGGAAGAAGTGAAAGGCCAAAGAAGCTATATTGGAATGGAGGTCGTTTTGTTGCTTTGAGCAAGTTGGACAGCCGGGGTGTGTTGTGGTTTCCTTGGTATTCTGGGTCCGCTCTCACCAATGATGTTCATTTACATTTCCACGAATTTTTAGTAGAGTGCCTAATTAAGCAGAGAAGCAAGCGAGCCCACGGCTCATCACTTTCGATTTTGCAAAGACGAATTTCTTGGAATTCATCTCCATTGTACCCAACAGCTTGGACAACCCAGAATCGCGCGTTCCACTACAATGGCACCAGGTATGCTTCCATCATGACAACTAGGGACGTTTCCAATTACTAACAGTAAAGCCTTGCCAATCTGCCTCAGGCTAGTTCTCCTGAGCTCTGTACTAGGTTAAAAAAAGGGCCGTCTCGGGACGCCCTCCGAATACTTAAACCCCACCACGGCGAGCTTAAAGTAGTATGGGTAAATGGGAAAGACAGCAAGCTCTACTGCTGGATCTATACTCAAAATAGAGACAAATTAGCAATGCAGCTTGTGCTGGATTAGATTGAGAAGTGTTTAAGTAACGTTAATTTAGCCGCGCCTCTCGGATGATCTTGGTATCCGCGGGCGCCGAGGTTGTATTGCTGATCTGGGCTCTGTCGGACCAACGCGGCTTACACCAAGTTTACGCAAGTATTGCCTGACTTTGGTCACCGATAGACGGTCACACGCTACACCTGGAAAATATGAATAATATCAATCATGTACAAGTAAAGAGCGGTTGTTTGATACCATATACGTACTCTTCAAGTTGTCTATTGCTTTGGTGACGGTACTGGATGACGGGTACTATCTACAATGGTCACAGACAGTATGAACCTAATGAATTTGCAGCCAAAGATTATTGGATTGTATACTCGGAACATTTCTGTCAAATGCATGAGTCGTTTGTAGTGCCTCGATAACGTTACATCTACAAGAACCCGTTGGTCCACTTGTTTCAATCTGAATAATCTAACCTTTGATCTCGCACAAGCTGACAGCTTTGAAAGATCCATATCCACGATACTATCTAGCATAGCCTTGTATCCAAGGGCCAAATAGTCGCTTATATGGTGTAGGAGGGTGAATCTATCATTGAGCGCTATGCTGCGGTCGCCGCAAGCTAACGGTGTTCCAGGTCCGCGCCGCTGACACCGGATTGAATGAGTTGGATAATTCAGTGGATATTCGCCGAGCATGGTGAGCGTAGTGTGAGAATGCCCCGTGGATCATGACCGATGCCTCTTGACACATGCCGTTATATTCGTCCACATAGGGCTCACGCCTAGACATTGTGAATGACGATTGGACAAGTGAGTTGGGCTTTGTACAATCGGTCTTGCTCGTTTGCTCTTACAGGCGGTGTCTAATTTCTTTCATTTGACGTTCTTCTTTTTCCAGCCTCTTTATGCTTATTCTTCTACGTTTCTACAATCCCGACCGACAACTTTGAGGAAGGCCGCTTTCAGACTCAAGACGGCAGGCCAACCCGTAGTTTTTAGCTTCATTAAAAAAATGGGATTAAATCCATTCAGGCAGAAGCTCTGGTTGAGTGCACAGTGCGCGCCTACCTTGTCCTTTCTTCACGGCTTAAAGTCTAGGCTATGCGCCACGTCAAGCAAATGGTGTTGGTGACAGTCACCTGCCCCATCACGGTCAGCTCCTCCCGCCCGGATCATCCGGATTCGATATTGGCGGAGCTTCAGGTATGTAAACTTGGCGTCTTCTCAAGATGTCAAGAAAGAGTAATTGGCTGGCTCCCGGCTGGTTATGTGGACTGCACTGTGTTGCTCTAGAGCTGAGGGCCACAGGCGACCGATGGTGCCGGCCTGCTACGTCAGAATGCCGTCAAAGGGACGCCTTTGCAACTGTAAATTGGAATTCTAACGCCTCACCGGAGATTTAATGCGATGAATTGTTTCGGTGAAATATTTGCGAAAATTTATCCATTGAGAGATGGTAACAAGTTCCGTTGCCACGCCTGCTACCGAGTGTGCAGTCCTCAGAGCGGCAGGCGCAGGTTCAGACTCTGGTTGGAAAAGAGACTGAAGTAGAGGTCGCCTGACAGTTTGATATGGTCTGTAGTTCGTACAGAATAGACTCGCAGATGCAGAAAGTTAATATTATTTATCCATGGTTGTGGCGTGATGAGCCGTTAATCCCGTTCTCCGGATGCGTCCTAGGTTGGTGCAGATGGCAAGTATGAGGCAGAGCGAGGCGCAAGCACTGTTTGCTTGACAGAGTCGAGAAGGTATTACAGATTGCTCATAAACTCGAGAATGCCTTTACAAAATCCAAGCAAGAATTGTACAGACTTGCAAACTAGCAACTCTAGAAGCTCGAGCACTCCAAAGAACAACTTCAACAACCCCAGCAATCCCAACAGCAACACCACCATGGCTCGATCACCTGTCCGATTCTTTGCCCTTTTCAACCATTTCATGGTATGGGCGTCTGCAGTGATTGTAATGGGCATCGTGTCATACTTTCTGAGCAAGTACGGCACCCTCGCCAACCGCCGCACACACATTGTCTACCAGGAAACCATTGTACGTCGCCCCCTACCGCGGCCCTTCATGTTACTCTACCCTGACTTTTTGAATAGGCTGTCATTACGGTTGCCATTTGGACCTTTGGCATGTTCCTCCCCCTCATCAGCAGCTATGGTGGACACCTGTGGCCCGTCAACCTCATCTTCTCCTACCTCTGGATCACCTCGTTCATCTTCTCGGCACAAGACTGGGCCCGTCAGCGATGCTTCGACAGTGACTTCTTTGGCAAGTGCAGCTTGAAGAAGACGGTGATTGCCTTTAACTTTTTTGCATTGTGAGTGAACACCCGCCCAAATGGTGGAGAGTTGTGTCTGTGTTACTTACTGTTGCGCAGCTTCTTCCTGCTCATCAACGCTCTGGTGGAGGCGCACATGTACCGAACCCATCGCGAAGAGAGAGACGGCACTGGAACCGGAGCCACTCATCACGCGAAGCGACCCGGGACGGCAGAGACAGCGGAGACGACGCACTCTGCCGCCCCGGTCGCACCGGCCGCACCGGCCGTAGCAGAGCCTGCCACGACTACCGTCTAAAGTGTGGCTCGGCGATGGGCCAAGGTCGACCTCATACATGATGGTTGTCCAGATGAAAGTTGGTAACAAGGTGCCAATCCTTTAATGTTGACTGTCTGCCTCGCGGCGGCTTTGCTGAGCAGTAATGATACCAGGGGGAGTATTTCTTTTTTTTTTTTGTCTTCATATTTCGATATGGAAACATTCCAGTATTAATAATTGTTGCACTCCAGTGGTAAACTGTTTTCCTGATAAAAACTATTTTTAATAATACCCTATTTTGCAATGTTCCGTGGATGAAGGAGATGCTGCACCTCACCGGTGCGATGGGCTCAACGTTGCTCGGTGAGTGGATAGCCCTAACTCTGTAATCAGATCCAATAATAGTTATCGTATCCGTAAAAATATAAACATTTCTTGAACGGGACCCCGAAACTAGCCGTCGGGCGAACCCACTGGGTGAACCCACCGGAAACCCATCGGCATCGGTGCTTGACGGAGCTCCGGCCGAGTGTGAACCCACCTGGCCGGAGTGACGGAACCCACCCAGTACCACTCAGCCGGTACAGGGGATGGCGGCTAACATGATCCGTAGGAAAGATTAGGGTCCAGGGATCCATTTTGAGTGTCATTCTGCCTTGTCAATCTTATCGTAACTTTTACTGGTATTATTTTCGAGGCACTAATCTGTATGGTGTCTCAAACATGTCGCTCCGTCGCTCCGCCAATGGCCTAGCCCATGATTCTTGCAACTCTACGGATAAGCAGTGCCCTGCTTCGTAAGCCTTGTCTCTGGTTGATTGTTACGGCAAAGCCCCAGAGCGAGCACCCGGTTACCCGGGGCCCAGCATCGTCCCGTTCATCTTGACGACGGCTACCTAGCTTTTCGCCCCCAACCCCCCTGATAAGTCCCGCCTCCATCCGACGAGTCTTCTTCGTTCCCTAGAATGAAGAAGAAGATCGCTGCATGGCTTGGAGGAACTCCCGGCCAGCCTGCCAATTCCAGCCCGCCATTGACGAGCTGAAAATGGCATTGCCCGAGCTTGGCCTAGCCACCTAACTACCTCCCTGCTTCCCCGTACTCGACACCAGTAGGCTGGGACAAGGCTGCCGCACAGCACATGGCTTAGATGATGGCTCGTCACTTTGTATTATTCCAACCGGTGGATTTGGGGATTGTCTAGGTATACGCACGGGATTGACATCGTACCAAACCAAATTGTCCTCGCCGATGGATGGACAGGGCGAGGCGCGGCTAACAAGTACATGCCTTGGGCTAGGCTCGAGCTGTCTTTCTTTAGCGGCGCAAATCCTAGCATACAGCCCCATGGGATGAGATCTAGAATTCCCGAAAGTTTAATTTCGTCCTGAGTTGTTCGTTCGTCTCTTGTCAGCGCGGCTGGGATACGTTGACACCCCCAGACCTGGCAGACGACTGCTTGACGGCTAGCAAGTAGAATTTGTAGTTTCTATTCAGCCACTTTCTACAGCTTCCAGATATTCCGATTCATTATGCGATGGCGGTGAGGTGCATAATTAATATGTCATAGGGCTGATACAGTGATGGGTGAGTGCAGTGCTACCACCCGCTACTGTCATTCATGATATCAATGCAGCCATATTTTCGGTGAGTTGGGCTAGAGAGACAGAACTGGTAACCGAAGGACAGAATTACGCGACAACTGGGGGTTGCATATGGACCGTTGATCACCTTAGTCGGAGCGACCTAGCCTCAGCCGAATGACTACCCCCCATCCTCTGAGACCCTTCTGTTGCCAGCCCTATCATCGGTACTTACTCTTATTTTTCTTTTCTGCCGTCATTCCTTTCACACCCTCTCCAGCCTGTAGCCTCGACCCACGAAACCTCTAGATAATCAGGACTCGGGCGTTCCTTCTCGTCTGCACTGTAGGGGTGCCGGCCCACCAAGGCGCATCGCTGCGGCCGTGACGTCTACGTCTACCCCCGGGATGTCATCTTTCTGTCCATTTCCATAAGATGGTCCATGCTCATCTAGTGACTCAGTCTTGACACGAAATTGTCGGACCGCTGAGAGGTTGGGTAACGGCCACCGCCAGTAGCCCACATCCCGAACAACCAGCACACCCCTTCCTCAACCTCTACCTTCATGAGTCTAGACTACAAGACGAGAGGCTCGGACTTCGGGCGCTGCGGACACCTTGAGCTAGTTCCGGGCCTCATCGGTAGAGCGGCCGAGTGTATATAATATGCTTTTACGTTCCTGTCTTATCGCATGCAACCAGACCCCATCAACAGCAACCCTACAGATTCGGTGGCGCATACTTTAAAGAAACGACGACAGTGAAGGTCCATTTACACCATCATCTTGACTATCTAGAGGATCTCTCAAGATGGCCTCTACTGAAAAGAAACGTCTTTGTCTGCCGACTGGGGTAGTCCCTAGGTTTGCAATTCCTCCACACTCCGGGTTACATGTGAAACGCGACTGACCATTACAGCAAACATTTCGAAGGGCTTCTTATGACCAGTTTCCCGGTGCTGGAGCGTCCAAAAAGCCGGCGAGCCAAATATCCCAAAGTTCGTACTGGGTGCGTTTCATGTAAGTACACATCTGGCTCCTCACCCCCGAGCGTATATAACATCCGCTAACAGGCATACAGGCAAGTAAGTGTCACCAGTACTTGGCCCTAGAAAGATGGAACTGACAATTTGTAGGAGGCGCCATGTCAAATGCGACGAGGTCAAGCCCAGCTGCAACCGCTGTCTAAAGTGGTCCGGCGTGTGTGGTGGGTATGAGATGCCGTGCAGGAAGACTCGGTCAGCCAAGCGCGCCTCTGCTGCCCAGTTCGGAGTCAAATCCAAATCGGCGAGTTCATCTGAGAGTCCGGAGATTCCTACTCTGAACAAGAGTGTCGGCAGCGTCTCCGTCACCAGTACTGAGCCGGCGACGCCACCGATTTCGAACTCGTACTTTCCCTGCTATCAGCCATTCGACTACTTCAACGGGAAGAATAATACTTTCAGCAGTGGCGAAGGGAGTCTGGAAAGCACACCTCTACCTGACTCTTGCGGTTATGACTCCCCCGCTGTGGACAGTCTTGGCCAAGTTGACATTCTTGACGCCACGTTCTGGACCGACACGGTTCCGCGACTGGTCCAGGAGAACCTCGCCGTCCGCTACGCCAACATGGCCGTGCACATCCTCATTCTCTCCAAGTATCAGCGTCAAACGGCGCCGCAAGAGTATCCCGGATTCGGCAGCGACGGGTACAGCCTGGCGCTGGCGCACTACGGCCTCGCGATCCAGCAGATGCGCAGCCCGGGCGAGGGGACCCGCGGCGGCACCCGGGCGGCGGTGCTCTGCTCAATGCTCTTCGCCGTCTTCGAGGCCCTCAACGGGGACAGGGAGGCGGCCGAGGCGCACCTCCTCTGCGGGCAGCGCGTGCTGGACGAGCTGCGCCAACGGCTGCTGCCCTGGGGCATCGGGGCGCCCGGCACGGGGGGCGATCTCCGCGGAGAGCTGCGGAAGTTGCTGCGGTACATCTCGTTGCAGGTGCGCATCGGGGGGGGCGACGTGCTGGAAGGGTGATTTCGATGCCGTCGGCGCCGAGTATCTGGACGAATTTGTCGCGGGCGGCGATCGGTACGACGTGTCGCCGGGGTATGAGATGCCGCCAGATTATGCTGCGATGAGCTGGCCAGGGAGTGACGATGTGTTTGGATTTGGATTGGACGGGTTTTCGGTTTAGAAGCGATAAAGGGAGGCTTATTGGCGCCTTGTTGCCCGTGTGCAGTGGATGAAGGAGGCATAGAAGACACGGGGCCAAGACGATGCCGTTTGCCACCAGATAGCAAAAGTTTCTTGGGTAGTTTCCTAGGTAGCGACTTTTTTTCGTTTTTCTTCACTATTTATTTCGTTTCTCCTTTTTAGTTACAAAAGCCGATATTTTTTCTTTAAATACTACACATTTTGTGCAATTTCACATGTAGCTGGGCGTTCAGTGTGGTTTCCCAAGTCGTTGCATAACTGACAATTCATGTCTTTCTGAGTTCGGTGCTACTGAATCCAGAATAGAGTGAATTTTCAAAAACACATATCTTCTTTATAAGATTCGATAATATTTTTTAGTAACAAAAATTAACATTTTTTTTTTCCTTTCAATATTTATACATTTTGTGCGATTTCACGTGTGGCTGGGCGTTGGAGTGTGGCTTCCCAAGGCGTAGCATAGCTTTCATAGCAGCCTATATCTCTCCGAGTTTGGTGTTACTGAATCCGAACAGAGGTAATTTTTAAAAACACATATTTTCTCTGTAAATTTTATAGATTTAAGTATTTTGCCTTTTTTGGTCTATAACGACCGATGCCAACCCACTTGGTTGGCTGCGTAGAAACTGCCATCTCCAGACCACAACTGGGAGGGCCATTTTTGGCGTTTGACCAACCAAAACTCCCCCTCCTTCAACTTCAACATCACATCAGTCCGGCCCAGCAAGATGGCTCTCCCATTGCCTAATGCTCTTGTACCGAATGAAGTGGCCTTCTTGTGCGAAATGGAGCTCGTCACCGTCGTGCCGCGGCAACGGCTTGACAGCATTGAGCTTCTAGGAGTACGTGGGAGCGCGTCACGACAACCCGATCCTGACCAAGCGGCCTCATTGCTAACCGGGCATTGCTCCGCAAACAGGGCACCACACCATCTCTCCGACCCCCGAGACGAAGCGAACTCCCCCTGTGGCTCGCCTTCCTCCTGAAGAAGCAGCGCCGCGCCAACATCGTCGCCCCGGCCTGGCTTCACCCCGCCTCCCTGCGTGACATCATCCACCACGAAACCACCATCGACACCGCCGGCTGGGCGCCACCTCCTCCCCCGCCCGTCCGCGCCGACTCGACCGGCACGGCCCGGCCCCTCCACGATCCCGACGCGACGACGCCGCTGTCGCCGCCCTTCCTGCCCTCGTGCACCGCCGACGCGCCCTCGGGCGCGATCCCCTACCACTGGCGCGAGCTCGCCGAGATGCTGCTGGCGCACGCGCACGACGACGTGCCGTCGGCCGCCGAGGTGCGCTCGCTGCTGCGCGACCTGCAGGAGGTGCGCGACGCCAAGATGCGCGAGAGCACCGCCCGCCTCGAGGCCGGCATCGACGGCGTCATGAGCCTGCGCGGCGTCGGCGCCATGGAGCTCGCGGAGAGCAGGGGCTTCCTGACGGCCGTCGTCGAGGGCGTGCGGAGGCTGGGCGCGAGTGCCGAGGCGACCCGCAGAGAGGAGGAGGAGGAGGGAGGCGGCGCGGACGGTGACTACGAAGGCAGCGATGATGACGACGACATGGGGCTGTAGCGGGATGCGGCACACGATTTCTGACGACGATATGAAATTGACAAACTATCTGGTGTACATTTGAATCCGCGGATCGACATTGATGGCCCAGCATTCAGGGCAGATGTTGGTGTTCAGTCGCGGGAGCAGGCCCAACATTATCTCGAGTGATAGCAAGCGACGTCCATTTGCCTGGACAACAGTTCTGCCACGTGCGACGGGCGTGTCACTGTCAAACGTCAATGAGAAGGTGTCCACCAAGCTGCTGCAATAATCATCTCCGCCCCAATCAGCGTCGTCGGGTGCTTCCGTCTCGGCCCTCGATGGACGGATCTGGAGACTGGGCGGCCGCGACGCTTGCTTTGGTGGCGCCAGCCGCCGACTGCGCAGGTTCAGTCGTTTTCGGCGCACCCGCTCGACCACTCGGCAGAAGGGCAAGTCTTCCGGGTCCTCCGGGAGTGCGTCACGAAGAGGCCGGTTGTCTCGGAGCCCCTCCATCAGTGGCGGCGCCCCGGCGAGGCGGGAGCGCATCCGGGTTTGGCGAAGCGCTCTGGGAAAGGCTGGCTTGCGATGCTGGCGAGATGATTGATTGCGTGTCGGTGTCATATTGCGTGTTTTCGAGGTGTTTCGGTGGATTGTCCTTGGTGCAGCTTGTGCTGTCGCGGAAGGGCTGATTGGTACTGTTCGAAAGGTGGCCTGTTGTAACATGGAGAGAAAAGCACTGAAACGTATAGACAGCGACTCATGGATTTATAGAATAAAAAGAACATCTTGTCATCTCAGCAATGCCTGGTTGTGGAAGGTCTTTGTCAAGTCTGTGCTGAAAGAAGGCGGCGGTGCTCTTTGGGTGGGAGCTGGTCTGTCTGGCCCCTGCACAACTTACACAAAGCAAGAGAGGAGATCGTTCCTGTGAGCCAGAAATAGATCTATTGACCTCCTAAAGCTAGCTTTGAGGAGTTCCTAAAGCGTCTCTCAATATCGCATTATCGTTTACACTGCCACCAGTATCCTCCCACGGGGCCACGACGGCCGGCTACCTCGTCACAAAGGAAACAAAACGGTTCATGATCCATGCCCGTCTCTTCCTCTCCCATAAAATAGCGAAATTCTCTGCTACGAAGGGGGCCCCTAATGCTTCATGTTGCAGATGTGTCCGAAGCGAGTGCCCCTCCCGTACGTCTTCTTCCACCCGGGAAGGGCTATCTCGCCACGCTCCTCATGGCCGCAGCGCTGGTCAAGCTGCCGCGACACCTCATGGATCTCGCGCTTCGAGCAGTGCTGCTGGTGCGACTTTAAGTTTTTCACGTCGTCCCGGTTGCAGATGTACCACACCATGTCGTTGTACACGGCAATCACAAAGCTGCCCTTTTGCACGACCGGGTTGACCTCGCACCAGTTTCCCAGCATCCTCATCGCCTTGGCCTGGTCTTCCCAGCTCGTCAAGTTGGAGATGGCCACCTCGTTCAGGGGACTACTCAGGCAGTAGTTGTGGACGCGGGGGGGCAGCGGCCACATGCCTGCATACACGGTGTTGGTTATGTCGACGTCGTGCGGCATGTCAGAGTAGTTCCACAAGACGATGGTCGTCCCCCAATTCCACTCGCTGGCGGGCAGGCCGATCTCGTAGACGCCGTCGGGGAGGTCATAGGGGATTTTGTAAGCGGCAGTGGTGCGCACGCAGGCGAGCAGGGCGACTGTGGTGACGAGGATGCACAAGAGACTCGGCATGACGAATCGGGGGTAGTGATCCGGCAAGAGAGCTTTCAGTTACAGAAGAGCAAAGGTCCGATGGTAGAAGGGGTCGAACAGATCCAGGTTTTGTATTGACTCAGTGGATTAGACTCGAAGACGAAATAGATAGCGGCAGAATTTTGAATTTCACGACTTGATTTTTTCAGGGGCTTTAAAACTGTGTTATCATGCCTTCGTCAAACCCGCTTTAGAGCCTCAATCGCTTCCGAGTAGTGCAGTCTCGCACACAACCAACAGCATTTAGTACATCTCAAGCCTCAGGCTCCAGCACGAATCATCCATTAGGTAGCTAACTAAAGTTAATAAACAAATGAAAAACCTTGAAAAAAAAATCATATCAACAAGATACTATTGCATTCCAGTATTCTTCATTGAAAATGCCACTATTCCCTTTTTCGACGCATCCTTCTCATCGTCGCAATCAACACACACGGCTTCCCATTTCACACAAAAACCACCTACCCTATACTCCTTCCATGAACTGCGGGTTCAAAATGCGGCTGTTCTACCACTATTCTTTGCAACCTTCAAAGGGGCTTTTCACCTCAACGATGGCACAAATAGCACTGATGTTGTGTTTCGCTATTTCCCCAGCTGTGCTATCCCTTGTGTTAAGGCAGCCCACAAAGAGTACTCTGCCGATATAGATCGACCGCGAAACAAACCACTATTCCACCTCTTTGAACTGCGCCAACTTGATGACGACCTTTCCCTTGGCCGTCTTGTTTTCCACCTTGTCGAATGCGACTTGAAAGTCCTCAAAGTCCACCGCGCTGTCCACCTTGGTGACGCACTTGCCCTCGCCCATCAGCTTCGCGATCAGGTCAAGCTGGCTCCCATCCGGCTCAACAAGGAACCACTTGGCAGCGGCGAGCGCCTTTGTCACGGACGGCGGCTTCTGCTGAACAGGATCGCCGGCAACGCTGAGCAGCACGCCGCCCTCCCTGACAGCATGCCAGCAGGACGACAGCGTCGCGCCGCCCACACAATCCAGCACCGCATCCACCGCTCTCCGCTCCCCAGGGCGCTGCGCCGCCACCCAGTCCGCCAGGTCCACCTGCCGGTAGTCGACGATCTCGGTGGCACCCAGGCGGGTAACCTCGGCCGCGGACGCCGCGCCTCCCGTGCACGCCACGACCGCGCCGGCGCCGGCCAGCGCCGCGAGCTGGACCGCCCAGGAGCCGACCACGCCGCCGGCGCCGGTGACGAGCAAGCGGACGCAGGCGTTGAGGCGGCGCGCTGCCTCGTCGCCGAAAATGCCGCGGTGGTCGAGCAGGCCGTGATCGAAGACGCCCTGCCAGGCGGTCAGGGCGCTGAGCGGCGTCGCGCCGGCCTCTACCCACCCGAGGCGGGAGGGCTTGCGCGCCAGCTGCGAGGTGCGCGCGACGGAGAACTGCCGAAGGTTGCCCGTCATGGTTGGCCTGAGGCGGAAGAAGACGTGGTCGCCTGCCTGGAAGACCCGCTGGTTGGGCGCGGTGGCGTCGTCGTCGCTGTCGTCGTCGTCGGGTTGGGGCGGCGGTGCCTGGACCACGATGCCGGCGGCCTCGGTGCACGGTACGCGTTCACGATTGGCGCTGAAAAGGGAGGGAAAGTTCTTCTCCCAGTGAAGTTCACCGAGACAAGGTGAGGCGGTGTAAATACGAATCAGGCAATCCTCGGGATGCGTCAGAGCCGGCAGTGGGCCGTCCTCGAGAACAAGGTTGACGGAGTTGGGGTCCGGCTGGTGGACCACCTTCATTGTTGGGGGAAGCGAATCCATGCTGATGATAGGTTGAGTGTTGTAAGATAGGATCCAAGTCAGCCACAATGTTGAAAGAAAAGAAGAACGACAAAGCGCCGCGTCGTTGAAAACTGTTGTAATTTGTAGAGGGTGTGGTGTGAGCTGGCGATGAACTGAAAGGTAGATGAAAGATGTCTTTTATAGAAAAGCCCAAAAACGTCATAATCACCGTATTCGCAGAGATGTGTATGTATGCGAGTGTGGCAAACGCCAATTTTCCCTTTGCGGAAACTGTTGCTGTCGGGCCAAACCCGATCGATCGGGTATTCGGGTATTCGGGGGACGGCTGTTGAGCCCCACTCGGTACCAGAGGCGACGGAGGTGTCGTACCACGACAGGTGCGGCGCTGTGGCTGCTGCTGCTGCTGATAAAGTTATATAAGAAGGGGAAGAAATGGCAGAAGAAGCTGTTTTTTTTTTCATCATCAGCACAACAATTCATTCTAGACATCTTCAACAAACAAAACAAATCACCACCAAATTCTCTCACCGTTCCCTGACAAAATGGTCTTCACTATCCCGGAACTTCCCAAGTTTGAGCGAGGGTAAGTACAAGACACAGGAGATGGAGCAGCCACCTCTGCTTTTGTCATGTCCTTGGAGCACATTTGAGAAGGTTTCCAGAGCACCCGGCTGACCACACCATCCTCCTCTAGCCGCCCCCTGCCGTCGGTCGAGGTGGCCTACCACTACAAGCTGCCCAACTGCCCCGGAAAGTCTTCCATTGGCATCCTCGTCACTTTCCCTCCCAATGCGGCCACGCCCCCGCACACGCATGCCGGCGCGTCTGTCTCGGTGCTGGTGCTCGAGGGCACCGTCATCAACAAGATGAACGATGAGGAGACCAAGGTGCTCACCAAGGGCGAGAGCTTCTTCGAGGCGCCCTGCTGCCACCACAAGGTCAGCAACAACTACAGCGCGACGGAGCCGGCCAAGCTGCTGGCGACCATGGTGGTGGATGATGAGGTCGTTGAGAAGGGCGGATATGACGCCCTGACGGTTGTCGACCCTGAGTATGCCGATGTTAAGCTCTAAGTCTGGAGTATGCATTATCACGGGCATGTCACTTTGGATGGGTAGCTATCCGTACATAGCCGAGATTTTGGATCCAACTCCACTCTAAAAACTTCAAAATAAAAGGATTTCATCCACCAAATTACCCTGCAGTTCACAAGAAACACTATTGACCAGGCCATCCAAGGCTGCACTGAATATTGCGGACGCACTACAGTGATCGCAGGGCTGGGGGATCGAGTTATAGCGCACTCCAGGGCACTCCAGGGCACTTCAGGGTACTCCAGGGCACTAGCAGGATCGGCTTGGGGGCCACGATTCAAACAAATGGCAACTAAGCCTAGACAGGCTTCGAGGCGGAGCCGCCTGTCTTATCCTTGTCTACCATTGGCCGATCTCCTCGCCTACTATTCATTCATACAGGCTTCAAAAACGGAAATTCAGAAGGGTTACATACAAAACATGTGGACACGCTAATCTTAAAAAACGTCTGTGCGTTAAAAAGATACCTGCCACCTGATAACTTGGTGTAGTGAGTGTGTCACCTGCGGATGCTCAGGTATGCTCATCCTCTCCGCACGTCATCGTCTCGTTTCATCTTCTCATCCTCATCTCCAACAGTTCACCAACATGAAATTTTCCACAGCTTCAGTAATTGCTGCCTGCGCCCCCGCAGTCGCTGCCCGTGTTATCGAAACGGGCACGATCATCGACGACCTTGTTGTGCTGCACCCCGAAGAAAAGTTCCTCATCGAAACGGCCCCCGGCGAGCAGCAATGGGTAACTGACGAAGACAAATGGGAGCTTCGCCGTGTAAGCACCCCTCTGATCTAATATTCTACGGACCAAAAGACAACTTTGCCAAAGAGATGGCACCAGAATCGCTCTTGTTGAGCAGTTCAGCAGATCCTGCTACTGATACTGGCTCGCCGTCGTCCTGCAACGACACTTGGCACGATCTGGCCAACATCCGCTAACCTGCTTGACAATCTAGAATGGGCAGAACTTCATGGATATTACCCAACACCGCGACTTTGGCAAAGCCGTGACCAGGGCTACTGTTCAGTTCCCTAAAAAGGTGACGCAGCAAGAGTTCGTCGCCGAGCTCTCCAAGTCCCTCTCCAAGAGTGAGATGCAAAAGAACCTCGAAAAGCTCACCAGCTTCCACACCCGATACTACGACTCCAAGTACGGCCTGCAGTCATCCGACTGGGTCCTCGAAAAGGTCAACAGCATCATCAAGGAGGCGGGCGCTAACGGCACCGTCTTCGCCGAGAGCTTCTCCCATCCCTGGAAGCAGCGCTCTGTCATCGCCACCATCCCCGGCCGCACAAACGACACGATCGTCATCGGCGCTCACCAGGATTCCACCAACCTCTGGTTCCCTACTGTTTTAGCCGCCCCCGGCGCTGACGACGACGGTAGCGGCACCGTTACCATCATGGAGGCCTTCCGCACCATCCTCCAGTCGCAGGATATCGTCGACGGCAAGGCCCACAACACGATCGAGTTCCACTGGTACAGCGCCGAAGAGGCCGGTCTCCTCGGAAGCCAGGCAATCTTTAAAGAGTATGCGCGCAGCGGCCGCGTTGTCAAGGCCATGCTCCAGCAGGACATGACCGGCTACATCCAGGGCACCCTCGACGCTGGCAAACCAGAGAGCGTCGGTGTCATTATGGACTATGTCGACCCCGGTCTGACCAAGTTCATCAAGGTTGTCATTGAAGAGGTATGCAGATGATGACCGCGGATAATCTCGCAAGACTAACACGCGCGCAGTACTGTGACATCCCCTGGGTCGAGACCAAGTGCGGCTACGCCTGCTCCGACCACGCTTCCGCCTCCAAGGCCGGCTACCCGTCCGCCTTCGTCATCGAGTCTGCCTTTGAATACTCGGACCCTCACATCCACGGCACCGAGGACTTGATCAAGTACCTGTCCTTTGACCACATGCTGCAGCACGCCAAGATGACGCTTGGCCTGGCTTACGAGCTGGCCAAGCACGACTTTGGCCAAGATGGCGAGTCGGGCTCTGGCGAGTGGAATTCTGGCGAGCTGAAAGTGTAAACCATGGACGATGGACATGTGCCCGCTTTACAGCCTGCAACAAATTATGGTAGCGTCATCTTTCAGATACAGTAGCATGCATTATATAAATGAATAGCCGCATTTGTTGTTCCCAAACTTCCAATCCCCCGTTGTATCCACCCGACCGTACACTTTGTTAATCGCTCTGTATGCTTTTTCTATAACGCCTTAACACCTGGTCCTCTATGCCAAATGATTGTTCAAAGTCATGTTCTATCCAACGCCAGTGACCTCCGTTTCCGAGGGTTCCAATTGCCTGGCCGCAACCCCGTCCGGCTATCTGCCTGGCGGCGGCTGCTGCTGTTGCTGGCCACCACCCCATGCAGCGCCGGCATTGTTCGCGGCTTGTGCCTGTATTTGGCCCATGATGGCGGCGATCATCGCCGGGTCGAGGTTGAGGCCACCGCCCGCCGCCGCGCCGCCGCTCTGCCCGGTGAATTGCGGCGGAGGCGGAGGCACGGCTGCGGCGACGGTGGCAGGCCAGCCCGGTGGTGGCGGGGGCACGGCGCCAGGCGCGGGAGCGGGCGGCCAGCCGGGAAACTGCATCCCGAACGGGGCCTGCGGCATGGATGAGGCTGGCAGCGGCGGCTGCGGCTGCGCGTACTGTGTCTGGTACTGGTTGCCCTGGGGGGGCAGCGAGTAGCCCTCTCTGCTGCTGCCGCCGCCGCGGGCATGGCCACCCCTACCGCCGCGCCCGCCACCGCGGCCACGGCCGCGGAAGTCGGCCCCGCGTCGGCCACCGGAGCCGCCACCGTGGCGAGAGGATGACGGCTGGTCGTACTGCGACGCGCCGGGCCCACTAGCTAGCGATGAGGGCCGCGCGAGGGGCTTGTACGGGCCGTCGTCGTCCCCGTCGTCGTAGTTGAGCCCGGCGTCGACGTTGTGCTGCTGGCGGAGTGGGTGGTCCCTTGCTCGTGCGGCTGTGGCAGCGGCTGCGGCCGCCGCCTTCTCGGGGTTGTTGGCCTTCCACTTGTCCTTCTTCTTTTGCTTGGCGGTGCGCTTGTGCTCGGCCTCCTTCTCGTCGTCAGAGAATTCGACCTCGTCGTCGGCGGCCTCTTCGTCGTACAGGTTGCTCGCGTCGGAGCCTTTGACGGCGCGCAACGGCGCGGTAAAGACGAAAGTGGCATGGGAGGGTGTGTAGAATAGCTTAGTCCCGACGGTGACGCCGAGGGTGGTCATCTCCTCGGTGTTGTTGAAGCGTACTGTGTACATGGGACGCGTTACCTTGCCAATGGTTTCGCTAACGGTACCAATGACGACGCGAGACGCGGTGCACAGGACAGAGCCGGAGTCGAGAACTTGATATTCGCCGGGAGTCACACCAAGAATGAGCGCCGTTCCATCAACTATGTGCTCGACAGAACCAAGCTCTTCCAAGGGCATGTCTTCGCTGATTGTAACATCGGGTCGTGTGATGGCTTCGTCTTCAATGAGCTCGTTTTTGGTGCGCAGGGCCGCCGAGGTACCTGACTTCCCGCCACTAGGGCCGCCGCCAGCTTCATCGTCGGACCCGGCCTCAGCCTCCATGAGCATGCGCGCCGTCTCCTCGACGCCGAGTAGTTGGTAGCCTTCGTTGTCGTCCGAGTCATCGTCGGACGACGAGTCAGAGCTGGATTCAGAGGAAGACTCGTAAGGGGAGGAGTCAATCTCCCATTCGGGGTTATCGCCGGTGTCGTTTTGTAGCGGGACTGATTCTGTCTGCTCCTGAGGCTGCTCTTGCGCAGGCGGGGGTTGCGCGGGCTCGCTGGTGAGGCCCCCAATGGCAGCTTCGAGGGCGCTGGTCAGAGAGGGTGGGCTGGCAGGTGGCTGCTCGTCGAGGACCATTGCATCGGCATCTGGCAAGGCTTGGGTGTCAACGGGTGCGGGAGTCGCGTTGGACATGGTTGTGTTTTCTGGACTTTGTTGCACGGGCGCATCAGGAACGTCGTGTCCAGCGGCGCTGGCTGCAGCAGCAATCAGATCGGGTGGCAGCGGCGGTAGAGACTCGTTGGGTTTGGCCTGGCCCAGACCGGGTATCTGGAAGCCTGACATGTTTATGCTGATATTTCGTATGATAGTCCCAAATAGAAATGCGGTAAGGGTATGGAATGGGTAGGAAGAAATGTTCGTAGATGTGCACTCAATGAACTTTTTTTGGGTGATAAGATAGCGATGGCAGTGGCAGAAAAAAAAGTTGCAGGCGGGTCTGCTGAAAAGCGGAAGCGGTGGAGACGGAAGCTCCGTTGGGGGCAAGTCGAAGTCAAAGTCGAAGTTGCCATTGATAAAACGCTTTATGTTGTTCTGCTGGGGCTGGGGGGAAAAGAAAAAGAAAAGTGGAAACTAATTGTCCGCTTGATCTATGATAACTTGGAGAATACATATATTCTTCTGGGGTTCGGTATCCTTTAATCCTGCCAGTCGTTCTATAGAATCACCATTTTGTGCGCTCTGAGTAGCTATCGTACCACGCAGGACGTCGAATTTCAGTTAGAAGTTGTTTTCATCCCAGCAACCCAGTGTTTTTTATATCAACCAGCAGCACAAATCGTTATTCTCTCTTTTCTCTTACCCGACTAGATCTGAGTACGCCAGGTCCCTAGATTGCAGCTATAGTGGGTACCTCAACGACTAGTGGGGTTCTAACAGGAATGACGACAAGTTGTCAACGTTATTTCAGCAACTCGAACCATCCAGATCCCTCTTCTAGGACCATCAACCATTTCGCCTCGAGTCCGTCACACAGCCATGGCGTCAAAACCTAGGGCAGAGCAAGCTCCCCAGCCCAAGTTTGAACACCCAAACGCAGGACACGCAAAGAAGAAGTAAGTCTCTGCCAAGGCCAGGCAAAGAGTGTTGGGGTGGCCTCGAGCAGCAGCAGCAGCAATCTCAGCATTGAGCTTCAGCTAACGCGCGTCAACCCTCTTCTTTCCCCGATGACCGACAGACGTCTCAGCGCATACGCCATTGAACCCATCAAGGCATTCTACGTATTCCTCGTCGCGAACCTCATCGCCGCCGCCTTTGCGCCTATCCAAGACTGCGACGAGACGTTCAACTACTGGGAGCCGACGCACTACCTCTCACACGGCTACGGCCTGCAAACGTGGGAGTACTCGCCCGACTATGCCATCCGAAGCTGGCTATATGTTGCGCTGCATGCGCTCGTTGGTAGCTTTCGCCGACTGCTGCCACGCTCAAACAAGGTGCGAAGGAGAAGCTGCCCCGGGCACGCCTGACCTAGCTGACCATCCCACCATAGGTGGCCGAATTCTACTTTGTCCGCTACTTCCTCGCCTTTATCTGCGCCATCAGTCAAGTACTTCTCTATCAGGTTGCCAGCACGACACTCAATGCTCGAATCGGCCTCTTCTTCCTGATCGCGACGGTCACGAGCCCGGGAAACTTTCACGCCGCGGCCGCATACCTACCATCCAGCTTCGCCATGTACATGGCTATGCTCGGGGCCGCCTCCTTCATGAACTGGCGTGGTGGCCTGCGAACGTCGCATGGCATCTTTTGGTTTGCCGCAGGGGGTATCCTCGGCTGGCCGTTTGCCGCGGCTCTTTGTGCGCCTTACATGCTTGAGGAGGCCGTCTTTGCCTTTTTCAGCGACAAGGACGCCTTGATTGAGTGCATCATCCGTGTCGCTCGAGGAGTTGTAGCTGGTCTGATTGTTTTGGTATGTATTTGCGGCGAGGGTGTCACGCACAAACTAGGCCGGCTAACAGCTGCAGTTTGTCGACTTTTTAATCAACCTCTTCTTTTACAAGAAAATGGCTGTAGTCAGCTGGAACATTGTCAAGTACAACATCTTCTCGTCGACCGGGGGCCCCGATTTATACGGCACCGAGCCTTGGACATTTTACTTTAAGAATCTGGCGCTCAACTACAACATTTGGTTTGTGCTAGCTCTGCTTGCGCTGCCGCTGTTCCTTATCCAAAAGGTCCTGTCGCCTTCTGGGCATGGCTTCCAGACAGGACTTCGTACGATTGTATTTGTTGCGCCGTTTTACATGTGGCTGGGCATCTTCACGCTGCAACCTCACAAAGAGGAGCGGTTCATGTATCCGGTGTACCCGTTCCTAGCACTCAACGCGGCCATGTCGCTGCACATTATTTTGGCCGCGCTGGGCAACGCAGATAAGAAGACAGTGATGGGCATGATTCCTGCACGCCTGAAGCTATTTGGGGTTGTAATTGTCATGTTCCTGTCGCTGGACGCGAGCGTGTCGCGCATCTACGGCATCTACGAGGCGTACTCTGCGCCGCTCAAGGTGTACGCGCCGCTCTGGGGCGAGGGTGCAGGAGGCGAGGGGGAAGGGGTAGGGGGTGACAGCGATAATGTCTGCTTCGGCAAGGAGTGGTACCGGTTCCCGTCATCGTACTTTTTGCCGCGCGACATGCACGCCAAGTTCATCCCGTCCGAGTTTCGAGGGCTGTTGCCGGGCGAGTTTTCCGAGGCGGAGACGGGGTTCGGATTCTGGAGCGGGACGTGGCTCCCCACCAACGGGCTCAACAACCGCAACGAGGAGGATGCGGGCAAGTACGCGGACCTGCGGATGTGCTCGTTCCTGGTGGACACGCAATACCCGGAGCGGAGGGGGGGGTCCAAGCTGTCTCCACGTGAGCCCGACTTTATCGCGGACACGTCGCGGTGGGAGGAGGTGCGGTGTGAGCGGTTCATGGACGCAGAGAGCACACCGCTACTGGGACGGATATTTTGGGTGCCGGAGGTGGGTGGGATAGTGCCGGGATGGCTGAAGCGGAAATGGGGACGGCACTGCCTTTTGCAAAAGAAGAAGCCGTCGGAACAGGGCATGTGGGTAGATCCGGGCGAGATGATGTTTGGCTGACGTCAGGAGGTGAGGGGCGTTGTTAAGGAGGAGATGGGGACAAGTGAAATAAGGTATTATTCGTAATTAATGAAAGGGGATGCTGGCATGAAGGGTGCGTGATTGCTTTATTTTTGGTTATTACGTTTTTGTAATGTTGCTTTTGTCACGGCCGTGTGCCTAGCTAGCTAGTCTAGTAGTGTCGTCAGCTTTGGATGCAATGACTGAAAAAGCCGAGCAAATAAGAGGAGAAAAAAAAATAAAAGAAGTAAAGAAGTAAAGAAGAAAAAAAGGGAAAAAAGGGAAAAAAAAAAAAAAGAACGGCATGAATAGTTGGCCAATAAAATGTGCCTATTAAACAAGACAGGATGGATGGCTTATCCATAATAATTCAGACCTTCCAGAACAGGATCCCAAAATCCACCAGAGCACAAGCCACAGGCGACAAGCCACCCCGCACTTCAACACAGCCTCTCTCTCTCTGTTGCTCTCTCACTCATGCTACTGCAGGTCTACTGGGTGAGCGGGATATTTTGCAGCAAATCAGCTGCCGTTTTTCCGTCTTGTTTATTTTTCTTATTGTAATTATTATTACTGTCACAACTCGGGATCGAGCTAGTTTGGCTCTAGAGGGCCAACTGGCGCTGCAACTAACTTGTACGGATGCACCCAACAAGGAACAAGGGCATTATTATCTGATTATTGCGAGCCCTCTTTTCCTTTTTCCCCACGGCGCCGGTCCTGGTTAATAATAATACTAGTTCACCTTGAATTGTCTGTCTGTCGTGCATGTCCTGTGGATTCAGCCCAACGTCGCTGTCACTGTCAAATGGTTTTGCTTTGTTGTTTTTATGCCGCTCCCCTCTCTGCCTGTCTTTCCTCACTCTTCACCTTCATTCACCCTCGGTTCCTTTCCGTGGATTTTCGTGCCACTCATCGTCGTTTGCTTCACTCGGTACGCCGTTGGCCATACCTTGCGTGCCTGCTTGCCTGCCTAACTGCATGCCCTTGCGTCACTGTGTCGTGCATGTGGAATGTCAGTCAGCAGCTCGCTCATCCTCCCAAGTGAATTGTCCAAATCCCTTTCCTCCCCCCTGCTCCTCCTCCTCCTCCCGCCGCCTCCCCTCAACCCGTGAAGCTCCGAACCGGCCCCCCCTCCCCTCTCCCCAATGGCGTCCATCATCATCATCGTCATCGCCTGCACCAAGTCCCTCTACAAGGCCGGCAAGAAGCGGCGCGACAAGAAGCGGGAACTCGCGGCCCTCGCTCACGGCGCCCTGGCTGACAAACCGAGCGTCCGCCGCCGCGTTGCCGCCCAGCAGCCGGCCCGACGCCCACGCCGCGTGCTCTACAATCCCGGTGGTGGCCGGGCAGCGACGAGGACGACGTACAACAGCAACAGCCTGGTGCCGAGGCCGGACGACCAAGAGGAGCTCCTGCAGATGACGACGGCACGCCGGGACGACCTGGACGACTTGGACGATTTGGAATCGCTGACGGGAGCGAGCACGATTGCGTCGGATTCGAGCGAGGGCCGGCGCAGGATGAGCGACGAGTCAACCCTCGCCGAGGTCGCTCGTGATGGGGCATGGACGGCCAGGACATGACATGGCCTCTTTTGCCAAGATTGATTTTCATTTTTTGCTTTTTTTTTCAATTTTTTTTTTAGTCTTCTTTCTTGCTTTCTTACGTATCACATCTCGGGAAATGATTTACACGACGACATGATTTCCTTTTTGGAATTCGCATGACCTGGGCATCCATGTGGCGTTTTCGGCATTCACTATTTCACGGCTTGCTTAATTCCTCTTACTCTGATAGCGCATATATTCCAAAACTCACGTTTCATTACACAAAGTGCAGGTCGTACAAATTTGACGCATCCTCGCACCACTGCCACATCCATGCATGCATGTCTCAGGAGCAACAAGTCACGCATTCCCTCCGTGGCGCTGAACAATCCATCTTGTCGCCTTCACTCAAGTTCGACCAGCCCCCCTCACAAGTTGGCCTGCGGCGCCCCGGCCGGCGTAAACGTCTCCTTGATCACATCGCTCATCTTGTACGCAATGGCCCCAATCACCGCCGTCGGGTGGCCGCTGATCTGCTCCGGGAACACGCTCGCGTCCACCACGCGCAGCCGGCCGACGCCGTGCACGCGGCACGCGAGGTCGACCGCGCTGCCGCCCGCGTCGTCCGGCCCCATCCGCGCCGTGCCCACCGGGTGGTACAGCGTAAAGGCCCGCTCCTTGAGGAAGGTGAGCAGCTGCTCGTCCGTGATGCCGTCCGGGTCGCTGCTCGACGCCGGCCACCACAGGTAGTTGGGGTCGTCGTTGCGCGCCACCGGCTCGACAAAGTCCTTCCAGTGCGCGCTGTGCGCAATCTTGATCGACAGCCGCATCGCCGCCAGCATCACCTTGCGGTCGTTGTCGCCCTCGTCGCTAAAGTACTTGGGGTCGATGATGGCTGTTGTGTGGTCAGTCGCTGAAGCATGAAAAACAAAGAAAGTCGGGGGGGGGGGGGGGGGGGGGGGGGGGGGGGGGGGGGGGGGGGGGGGGGGGGGGGGGGGGGGGGGGGGGGGGGGGGGGGGGGG